>CABHPP010149163.1:2410-37402 GCA_902168425.1 Peromyscus attwateri | reverse complement strand
TTCTTCTTCTTCTTCTTCTTCTTCTTCTTCTTCTTCTTCTTCTTCTTTTTTTACCAATTATAAATATACTTTCATTTACAAAACATATTTCATCTGATACATAAAACAAATAGCTGGACATATTAATGGGTATCAGGTTAAACATTTATTTCTATAGATATTAATCTCTTTCTACATGGGCACAAAATTCTTTAATCTATTCCTTCTAACATTTGAAATTCATATTACATTATTATCTATAGTCATTCTACTGTGCAAAATAGCGCATTGGAATGTCTTTCTTCCATCTAACTTGGTACACGTTGAGCAGTCTTTCTCCATCTCCCACTTCCTTCTTCCCCTTTGGTAACCACCACTCAATTTACATAAGACCAACATTTTAGATTCTGTAGATGAGTGAGGTCATGTGATGATTCCATGTCTGGACTGTTTTACTTAAAGCATGATCCCTATTTTCATTGGCACAGTTGCAAAGGATAAGATTTTATTCATCTTATGCCTGAACAGTATTACATTGGGGACACAGTCCACATTTTCTTCATCTGTCCATCAGATGATAGATGCTGAGGTTGTCTCCATTTCTTGGCTACCATGAATATTGCTGCAGTGAACATGGGTTGGTGGATATTTCTTCAACACAAGGATTGCGTTGTCTTTGGGTATATAGATTATCTGATCATTCTATTTTTAGTTTTTGTGAGGCACCCTCATACTGTTTTGCATAGTGGCTATACTGGTCTACATTCCACCAATACCAGGATTTTAAGAGTTTCTTTTTCTTCTCTTCCTCACCAACACATGCTAGCCTTACTCTTTCTGATAAGAGCCATTCTTACTGGGATGTTGTAATATCTCACTATGATTTTTATTTACATTTCCCTGACATTGGGTGGCATTGAGCAGTTTTTTTTTTTTTATGTGCCTGCTGGCCAAGAGATATGTTTTTACAAATGCATTTTTCGAGGAGGTGGGATGGATAGTGTGGTGCACAGAACTTGGATCAAATAAACTTTCAAAGGCCTTGTATTCCCGAACTCCCAATCACATGGTTATCCTCCACACTTGGAGTACAGTCAGCCCTTCTAGTTCTCTGTATTTGTGAACTCAGCCATCCTCAGATCAAAACTATGAAAACAAATGGTCACATATGTATGCAACATGCACAGATTTCCCTTTACCATTATTCCCCAAACAATACTGACAGCCATTTGTATCCCATTTATATTATGTTAGGCATTACAAGCAATACAGAGAGATTTATTTATTTTTGTATATCAGGCTGGTCTTGAACTCCTGATACTCTAGCCTCTACCTCCTGAATATTGGGATCATAAGCATGTACCATGACCAGAGATGAATTTTAGCCTTTGTATTATGGGTAATGATTCTTACATATGCTAGGGAAATGCTCTAGTATAAACTACTTCCAGCCCCCAGAGATAATTTTAAAAACACACAAGAGAATGTGACATTACATGTGACTACTGTGACATCTTGTATAAAGGACTTAGCCAAAAGGGAGTCTAGAACCAATCCACCACAGATACTGAGGAAAGACTGAGTTAAATATCAGTGCAGTTTTTAAGATTTATTTTCATTTGCAATGGATGAAAGTCTGAATCCCCTAAAATCCATGTGTAAATTCCTAACACTCAATATGATAGAGTGTGGCTATTATAGAGATAATTACCATTGGGATCATAATCATGGGATCCTGGCCTGACAGGCATAGTCTATTTATAGGTAGACACACAGAGCTCTCTTTCTGTATCAGGGAGCACTGTTCCCCCACAAATGCTCCAAGATGAGGTCATACTAGCACACACAGGGATGGGGTCACAGAGAAGGTCTCAGAATGAAAGCTGCCTTACCAAATCATTTGATTTTCCTTGATGCTTGGAGTACCAGCATCATAGACTCCCCATCCTCTAGAACTGTAAGAAACACATTTCTGTTGTTTAAGCCACTCAACCTTTGCTCATTTGCTATGGCAGTCTGAACTGATTAATGTATCACTCTTAACTCTCAAGGCATGAATTATACATGGAAATGGCCTATATTTAAGACTGTTTTTTTTTCTTCATAGAGGAATATCTGAGAATGTCCAAGGAAGATTTTTTTTCATAGATACTCCAAAACACCAAATTTAATGTAAATTTTCTCAGTAGGGGTATTTTGTTGTTGTGACTTGCTTTTGTTGTTATTGTTTATTCAGCTATTGATATTTTTTCCTTCATTTTCTTAGATGTTTCTTGATGGTTCTATCAGTATTTTCTAAAACTGGTAATACTTGAATAGAATTGATCTTTTAAAAAGACTTTGAACTTAATCAGCTCTTCTCAGTGTTGTTTAGGCGATCTGTGCTTAACAGCTGAATGCCTCTCTTTGACCTTCCCTGGTCACCTGTGCCCTTTCCACCCCTTGTCCAGCCAGCAAAGTATGTTTCTTTTCTTCCTGCCCGTATGCTACATGGCCATGGTTTACTATATTCCCACTGTATGCCATGGGTCCACTATAATTGTACCACATGTCCACTATATTTGGCACGCCACTGTATGACATGCATCTCCTATATGCCACGTGTCCACTATAATTGTACCACATGTCCACTATATACCTCACGCCACTGTATGACATGCATCCACTATATGCTACATATCCACTATAATTGTACCACATTTCCACTATATCCCACATGGCACTGTATGACATGCATCCACTATATGCCATGTGTCCACTATGTGCTGTATGTCCACTGTACCATGTGTCTACTCCTGTACCACGTTTCCACTGTATACCACGTCTCCACTGTATACCCCGTGCCCACTGTATAATATGTATCCACTCTATACCATGAGTTCATTTCATCACTTACTACTTAAACTCATACACCATTTTTCCATTAATAAGCCATAAGCATTATTTCTGTTCTCATCTTGTGTGACTCTTGAATTGCACTCAATATGGTCACTGCCTTGAAACAGACCTGACCCTGCTTCCCACTAAGTCTTTCCAGTGAATGCCTGTGCTTCTCTACTTGTGCTTCTCCTCTGCAGACTCAGCTACTCCTTGTCTTTAGGTCAGAAAGCTTTTCTAAGCTTGGTTCCCATCTGCTCCTCTTCTTCCACTGTAGTCTCTGCTTAGGAAATCGCATTTATGCTAAGATGTTAACCACTTCCCATCAATGAGTGACTCAGAAATGTCTGCCTACTGACAGGATCTTTTGGGACTTTACATTGCCCTCCCTCTCTTTTTTTTCTTAACTGCTATTGGTTGACTTCAAGATATATCAAGATCAAAGAGGTACAATTTGATCTTGATATACTTACGGGCTCTTACTTCAAACCTGTCTTTCTTCTTGGGCTTTTGTTTTTTTCATGACCTCACCATCCATCTAAGATATGCCATGTAGAATCTTCAGAATTCTTGTTACCTCATTCCTTTCATCATTATTTTCACCAATTCTAAATATTGTTCATTCCAAAACATTTAAGTGCTATTATATACCAGGTACCATTCTTAGGGCCAGTCACACTTGATAAAAAGAAGTCCCAGTTGTAGCCATCATCTGTTCCATCAATTCCATCCTTATGCAACCTGCCCTCTTAATGTCATCCATTCTACTCCAAGCTGTCATCACCTCTCACTCTATAGCAATGATCTGCCAGGCTTACCCACACAATTACTGGAACAGCCTTTCCAAGAGCTGAAAATTAGAGTCCACTTCACCCACCACAGCATTAACTTCAGCCTCCTCAGTATTCTTTTACTTTAAATGAACATTTGTATTGTTTGATCTTTCCATTCCTAGTACTAGCCCTTCCATTGTCATGTCCAAATGTGTTCTGTCTTCCCTTCCTTAGGGCCTCCCTGCTAACTCTCTGATGACTCCTTTCTATCTGTAGGGCCTTAGCATGCCCTGGCTGCTCTTACCCTGGCCTTTTCTCTAGCTTCATCTCCAACCATGCCTCTGTGTGCTCCTTCTTCTCCTGTCTTTCCATCTCCTGTACACAAGTACTTTTAACATCGTTCCTTCCTTCCTTTTTACCATGGGTAGTACTACTTCATAGCTCCCCATGTGGCTCTTTCTTGTACACAAATACTCTCTTCATTTTCCCAGACTAGATCTAATTCTGTTTCTACACAGAGTCATGGAGCAGGGCCAGGCCTTTAATTTCTTTCTGCAGAATTTGCAATGCTACAAGCAGAGTCTGATACATATTAGAAGTTAATTAATATTTATAAATGAACAAATAGTTTTAATCTCATTTTTATGATAATGAATTGTGCAGGACTTTTGTTATTTGCTTGCCATGAGGACAGTCTTTAGGTTTTGTAGTCCTTTACCAATACTTCTCCTAGGTTCCATGTAGATGATTGCCTTTGTCCCAAACTGACCTTTCAGCCAGTTTCATGTAGGCACTGTCATTTCTAGTATTTAAGATGCAGCCCAGAGCCTCAGACTGTTTACCTGAAACCAATGATAATCATTGAGGAACATGTAAATTAACACCAATTACTTGCATTTATCAAGATTTTCATTTAAACTCATACTTGAGTTGCATACAGTTGCATAAATTATTTTTAAAACTGATTTTCACAGGAGAAAACCTTGTAATTAGACTGAGGTGAAAAGATGACTGACAGAGAGGAAGATGGAATTATTTCTGTTACTTGATTTAGAAAAATGCCCAAACAGTTTGGTTATGGTCTTGTGAGTTTGCCAAAATCAGATGCTAAAATTTGACATGCTTGACGTGTGTGAAATTACACACACACACACACATACACACACACACACACACACACACACACACACACACACACACATTGGGTCATGTAAGACCATGGAACCTGGATAATCAATCAAAATAAAAAAAATCTAGAGATTATTAGAAATAAAAAATACTTAGTTTTTGTTTTACTCATGGTGACATACGGTGGACACATGATATTGGAATCCTTCTCTTCCTGATTAAATTGGATCATATGGGGTCTGGAAGAATTAAATAAGGTATTTTTTATACTTTGAAAAATGCTATACTACTATTAATTTAAGTGATTGAGAAATTCTTATTTTAAATTATTTGTATGCACATGTGCCTATGAGTATGTGTATACGAGTGCAGGTGTTCAAGGAGACCAGGGATATCGGATCCATTGCAGCTGGAGTTACAGACAGTTGTTAGTTGTTAGATGTTATGACTACCCTAAGGCAAGGGGAGGTTGAATAGTATTTGGGAGATGAATGTTACATGATTAGCAAACAATGCCTTATATTTGGAAAATAATGACCTCATTCTAGAAAGTTCTGGATCTTAGTTTTAACTGCACATTCATTTATCTTTCATTAATGGAGTACGCACTCTCATCTAAACCATAGCAGCTAGGGGATGAGGTGCTTTCCTGTTCCTTTGGAATGTCCCACTGTACATCTCCTGTCTGTGTTAGGGAACAGGCTCTTACCTCAAGGTGGGGCTTACTGTGCTATTTTAATTCCTCTCATGATACCTTGCCAGAGTGCTTTTGAAATTTTGTTTTTCTCTGCATCAATGGTTTGTCCTTTGAAACAGAGAAATAGCATTTGTCATCCTGGCATTTGGAGATCTCACTGTGCCATGTGTCCCTTCTTAGTCTCATTTTAGGTAGTAAATCAAGCAAAGTATTGGCTTGCTTTGCTCAGGGAAGAGGTGATACCATGGTAGGGTTCTCTCAGTGTTAACTGGCTGTGAGCACAAGAGTTTTCTTTTCTGAAAACATTTGACCTCATGTAGAAATGCACTTTTGCTTTTCAAGATATTTAAAATGTATTTATTATTTTTTAGCAGTCTTTCCTACTGCCAAACAGCAAGAGGTTCAATTTTGCATTCCCCATGTTTAATATTAGAGGTAATAGTTGTGTCTTTATCTCTTCTTAAAGAATACCAGCTGTGTCTACCTTAATTAATCTCCATTATGTCACCAAGGTGACTTTGTGGGTTAAAGACCAGACCTAATGATTTGATCTGACATTTAGGTGATGAATTTAGGTACTTTTTGATCAATCTTTGCTATATGGACCATACAGTTATTTGTTGTATGTATATGTGGCTTGTCTAAATTTAGTAAACTATTTAAATTTTTTTCACCTTAGAGATTTTACATCTCAAAGCAGAATCCTAGGGGTGTGAATAAAAGGATAGTAATCTGTTTTTAATGTTAATATTGAAATGCTTTAAGAGTCATATTTTTAGTTATGTAGGAAAAACGTGCTTAGGAATGGGAAATGTTTAATTTTCCAGATATCTTCTGTGCTTTGAATACTTTGCAGGTTGTGCTATGTTGGACATAATTAGGTTAGTGAACAAAACCAGAGACAATACTTTCAAGTTTTATAGATGAAAACCATGGGAAACAGTGAGAGGTAAATAATATGCTGATGTCTAAGACTTTCTGGTGGTTTGGGCTAGGGTTGCCCAGTAGACCAAAGTAGCTAGTCAAATCTGACCTTAGCTAAAGAGTGAATGATTTAGAAACCTCAGTATGTGCCAGATGTTCCATGGAGTAAATTTATACTGACAGTCTTGTTTGCCATGCATTTTTATACAAGGGCACCTTACACTTTTATTTGCTAAATTCGTCAACTCTATCCCAGCTCTACTTTGTATGAGCTTTCCTTATGGAGCACTGTTTTTACTCTCAGATGTCTTAATCGTAGCCAAGAATTTTAGCATTTCTACAAGTCAAGTGAGCTTAGAAATGGGATTTAATGTACTTATGAAAGTGATCAGATAGATAAATACTTGAAAGGGACAATTCAAGTACCCAGATGAAGCCATTTATGTCGAGTTTAGGCTCATAATGAAAAGCAATAAAATCACCGTGTGCCAATTTGCCCTGGAGACAGGCTAGCAGGCCTGGAGGGAAGCCTCCACTGGTATCCCAGCGGCAAGGAGGATGCTACAGTCCTCACTCCATTCTGTACCTCTCAGACTGAGTTAAGTCTATAAAAGTTGACAGTAACATAACACAAGGTATGATAGCAGCTCGGAGATATCATATTGCTTCTTGTGAATTCTGTAGAGATGCAGGCCCCACCCTTCCTTTGCCTTGTGCCCCTGACTCTTTTTCTTATCCAAAACAGCACTTTCTCCCTCAGTCACAAACACTATGACGGGCTGCTCTCCAGACTCCTTGTCAAACTTCAGAATAGGATTCAAGATTTCGAACCTCATAGATTTTAAAATATTATGTAGATCAAAAAACTATAAACCAGTCACAGTAAAGGCAGAAATACCACCCCCCCACACACACACACTCAAATAAAGCAAAGCAAAGATCACAGCAAGATATTTAGATTCTACTTGAAATCAGATTTTAAAAGCATTATTTGGAACTTCCTATGGGTCTGTGGGCCTAACCCCATGTCAAATCCAGTCTCTACCCTGGGTCTTCAGCCTTGACAATAGGCCTCACCCTGGTTCAGGATTGGTGGATCCCCTGGGTCTCAAGCTTCTGCTGATGTCTCTGGGAGATCTTTATACTCACAGATTAGACTATGTCTCAACCTTCATTGAGAAGCTTCTTTTTGCAGTAGATGGCAGTTAACACAGAGATCTACAACCGGTCAACACAAAGAGACTAGAGACATTGGAGTGCTCAGCCCTAAACTGTACATTTATATCACACCCGGCTCCTAAGTCTCGGAGATCATTGTCAAAGACAGGGTGGGAAGATTATAGGAGCCAGAGCAGTTGTACACATGATCTCACAGCGGCGGTGACTGCATGCACAAGATCTGCACAGGATGAAGCCAAAAGCCCAGCGACAGATCAATGAGGAACTGTGATGTCTCACCCCTGTATGAGGAGCCATTGGCAATTGATGGCTGCTGGTGGAGGAGGGGATGTTTCTTCAGGGATGTGGTTCCCGAGAGGCTGCCCACACTCCAGTGGGTGGTCCTACACCCATGAACATCCAGGCAGCATTCAGTGGACGTGGGTTAAAAGAAAGGTCACATGGAGTTGGGAGGGAAAGTTGTGGAAAGGGTAGGAATTGAAAGAGAGGACCCGGATGGTGGGTTTAATCAAAACACATTATATACATCTATGAAATTCTCAAACAATAAAAATAATTGTAAAAAAAAAAAACCACAAGTGCTATTTGAGAAAATAGTACTTGGAAAGTGCTGTACGTTGGGCTTATAATTGTATTTTCAGAGATGAGATTGAATTCTACTGTGGGAATGGCTCTTTACAGTGAAACTTAAATCAACCCAGCCAGGCCCATGGTAATTTATGTAAGCAGTGGCATTATTAAAAACCTTGATAAACATCCAGTTTCCCTCTTAAGTGCAAATTGATGAGAGCGAATGTGTCTCCATTAGGAGGCTATATAATGTAAAACCTACTTAATTTACTGCTCTTATTTCCTTTTGTTTCTATAGCAGAGTTTTCTTAGTTCCACACCTCCAGGCTTTTTCTTTCAACTTCTCTAGTTGTTCCCATAAAACCTCACTGTTGAAAAACAAACCACTCTGAAATTAGTCTTGAAAAAAAAAAAAAAAGACCTATAACTTCATGTGAATGCGTATGTGTATACATTCACGCCTGTAAGGGCCGGAAAGTCAATGTCAGGTTCCTCCTTCAATTGCTTTCCACATTATGGTTTGAGACAGGGTCTCTCCCTGAACCTGGAGCCCATGGGTTGGCTAAAATGACTCTCCATTGAGCCCCAGGGACCTTCCTATCTCTGCCTTGCCAATGCTGGGGTTACATATGTCCACTCCTATTCCCAGCTTTTTATGTGAGAATTAGAGATCCAAACTCAAGGCCTCATGAATCAAGCTCTTTCCCACTGAGCCCCTGGCCCTGAATTTTGTATTTCATGAAGTATGCATCTTCCTGTGGCTGAAACAAAATGTCAGTGATCTGAGTTTTAATTCAGAGACATACTCACTCAAACCCCAGGATTTTGTTTCAGTGCTAGAGATCAAATGTAGATCTCATAAAATCCGGCAAGCACTAGACCACTGAGTCACAGCCTCAGCCCACCCCTTCCTTTTGAGCGTATGTTGTACAGTCAGTCAGGTCTAAAGGAAATCGCACTCCAGATATTCTGGTGCCCATTTGCCTCTACCAAAGGAAAGGTCCTTATCCGTCAGAAGGGACAACTGGCTATCTGTGGCACCTATTAGCATACCAAAGCACATCCTGGCCTCCAGGATCACTCAGTACCAGTGGCTTTGCTCAGGTCTTCTCATATCATCCCTTACCATTAACTTCTCCAGCTCAAGGACGTCCCTTCCATTAGCTTCTCATTCCCTTATAACCTTGTCATTTCTGAGATGTGCTCTCTTTTGTCTTCCTCTCTTGGCCCGCTCTCCTTTGCCTGCACTGTCTTCCTCTCTCTCTCTCTCTCTCTCTCTCTCTCTCTCTCTCTCTCTCTCTCTCTCACACACACACACACACACACACACACACACACACACCTTTCTCTCCTCTGATAGTCAGTTCCAGTCATCTGGCCTTGTTCAATCTCCTACTTTCTCTCCCTGCTCTGGACTCTCTCAGGTGCCTCTGACTGAACTCTCCCTCTTATCCACAAGAAAAACCTTCCCCTCAACCATCCTGTGTTGTCGGGCCTCGGTTTATACATCTGGTGCCCAAACCCTCAGTTTGTACACCAGTATCCTTAATGCCCTCTAAACAGACAATTCCCAGTCTCTCACAGTTAATCATCTTCAAGAATATCATTGATACAGCTCATTGAAAGTCTATAGCCTTTTGATGAAAGCGAACAGGTTGTTTTAAAAGAAACTTCTGAGGAAACTTGATCTCTTTTGGCTCCAGAAATGACTATCCACTTAATAGTAAAGACTGAACGAAGGAAAATGTATTCAGAACACTGACACTTCAGTCAAAATTGTTATTGTAACGGGAAAATATTTGAACTCTAGGCAAGGCTTTTGACCTCTGTGCCCTCCTGCCTCAAACATGCTGTCGGGCTGTCAGACACTCAGATAACTTTCTCTGTCCCGTGACAGCTTCTGCAGTGGAAATGACAGGCTGTCTGCAGTAGGACAACATGTGGCTACTTGATGTACTGGAGCAGGAGGGAGTCTCTGTTTTCCTACGGCGTTCCTGTGTGACTGGTTAAATTAATAGTGAGAGTCATGTATATCCTATCACTCCCTGGAGTTCTGGTGGTTCAAGATGAGAAACTTTTGTTCAACTCTGCTGAGGTAAAGGCAGGCAGGGTATTTTTATTACTGTTATTATTGTGGTTAGACTAAAAGTCCTGCTCACAGGTTTATCTTGTGCTAGGCACCCCGGAGAGCAGCATTTCCCTCCAGAGGCAGCAGAGAAGCAGCGAAAGCTCAGAGAATGGCCAGCCATCATGGCCAGAATTCTCAGTTGTGGTTCTGGAGGCAGCACCATTTAGAAGTTTCTACAACTTTTTCTTCTTTTCCAATTTACTTTTATTTATGGATGTGTCTCTGTGTAGGTCTGTACTTGCCTTTCTGTGTGTTTATGTCCCAGGTGTGCTGGTGCCTATGGAGGTCAGAGGCTGGCTTCTTGCAGTTAGTTACAGGTGCTTGTGAGCCCCCTTGACTTTGGTACTGGGAATCAAATGTAGGTCCTTTGCAACAGCAGCAAGTGCTCTTAACTGCCGAGCCATCTCCCCCACTGCCGGTATATTTTCTGAAGAAAAATAGGAAGACATTATTGCCAGGAGCCTTCATCCTTATCCACATGTGCAATGGAGTGATTGGCCTTCATGAAAGTATTGTTTGTATAGAAAATATTCTCCCAGTTTCTGTTTGCATCATCCTCAGGAAGCCTGGATTACTGTGTACTGGCTGGGCTGTCTTGTGAGTCTCAAGTGGAGATCCGGTCACCCCTGGATCCCCACCTCACAAGAGGTCACTAAGGTTTCTTGTTTTCCTTTTGTCACACAGCTGTTTTAAAGTCTGAAGAAATTATTTAACACCAGCTCTGAGTTTCCTCATTACTGAACAAGTGAGGTCAACTAATGCTGCATAGAGACCTCCCAGTGGGGCGGTTTTAACCATGTCAGCTGACCTTTGCCATTTTCTGTTCATGAGACTCAACAGACCTTCACTCTGGGCCCTAGTGCTGGCTCTCCTTTTTTCCCACCCTGATCTTTATAGAAGATTGTTTAAGCTCCATTGTAGAGACACTGTGTTCCAAGCAAGATATTTGTGTCACTTTCCCAAACACCAGAGACTAACATTATTCAAAATGGTCTACTCATAAATGGATTAAAATATGTGACTTTTATAGAGCTTTCTCTGTGGATAAGATGCTCCTAAGTGTTTATATAGACTTTTTTCTCCTAGGAAGTGGCCATTATGTTTTTGTTGCTGCTTGGGATAAAAACAGAAGAAATAGTCTCTCATTTCTGAGGGAAAGGGGTGCAGAGAGAAGGGTGAGGAGGTGTGTGTTTGTGTCTGCTCAGGGAGGTTCAGGGAGGGGTTATCATTTGTGAAATGTTTTCCTGAAGGAGCAGTTTAGAATTTGTTTTGGTGTAAATTGAGCCAGAAGTTTGAAAACAAGAAGAGACTCCATAAACACTTGCTCTCTGTATAACCACCTTGTTAAATAAACGCAGTATTTGGACCGGGTTTAGTTTTTTTCTAATTCCGTTGCACGCTTGGGAAAACAGAAGGTGTTTTGCATTATGCAGAGTCTGGTGTTTGGTTATTTGGAGACACAGGCTGCTGTCCCCACTGGGTCACAGTGAGTGACTACAGATGCAGAGGGTGGGTTGATGGTCTCAGCAGTGAAACCACTGCCACCCGGATTGCAAAACATTACAGGATGGCAGGAAATAATTTATTTTGCTAGCCTTCTGTGTCCCGTCTGCAATTTGTACCTGTTGAAGCTGAAAGTGCTTGCCTTGTCTGAGCCCGTCCTTGCCTTCCCTCCGCGCAGTCTGTCTCCTTTATTTGACAGACGTGCCAAGCTTGAAGCCTTAAGTTCAGGTGAACATTATTAACGGCAACCTTTACAGTCCACTGGGGATTAATTTCGTTTTCCTGGTCTGTGTTTTTTACGATAGTTTCAAGATGGTGGAATGTAGATACAGTTCTTGTGGAAAAAGAAATTAAAAAAAAAAAGAAAACAGTTTAGACAGGTTGATTCATTTAGCTACCCAGCAGGAACTGATCACTTTTTTTCCTCCCTCCCCAAATTTAAATTCCAAAGAAAAACGAAACGCACACACCCATCCACATTTACAGCCACCACCACCACACAATACCCAAACACATAAAAACAGTGTGGGAACAATTTGTAGACCAGGGCAACAGGCACTTTCTTATGTATAAATAGATGGAGTTTTAGCAAAATACCTTAAAGCACCTTCGCTTTGGTCAGTGGTCCCCTTGATGAGACATATTAAATAGACATTTCTATTCCAACATTTTTCCAGAATCATCAGTTTTCCATGGTTAATGCCAAGTTCATGGGAATTAGGAGATTGTTTTCCTTCTGTGTCTGGCCTGGCTGCTTACATCTTATTTTGCTGGCTTTGTCACAGCCTCTGCTGTTGGAAAACTTGTCCTGTTTGTCCAAGCTGCATGCTCCCCCCCCCATAGTGTTGTAGATCTGCTAATAAGAATGTCTTCTTTTCTTATGGCCTTTCCAAGAAACATTTAGAAGGAGAGGCCATACAGAGTGTACCTTGCTGGTTTTGGAGCATTCACAGAGCATGACTGATACCCAGAAGAAAATGAAAATGTTTAATTTTTACACTTTCGCCTCAGCTTGAAATGCAGATGAAAGTTGAAATTTTGTTTATGGCTGGAAGGCTGGCAGGACTTGAAGACCCATCACAGAGAAATATGGAAATGCCAATGGCAAATTTCATCATTTGTCATATGTCAGGTACATAAAAGAGGGAGAAGAGCCTTGAACAGGTGTGACCTTTGGACTCTAAGCAATGCTAAAATTTGTATGTGTTATCTGGATACTCAAGGAGCACATTGCAAAGTGTTGGCTTCTTCAGGATTAAAGAGCAGTGCAGAGAAGTTGAGTATTTGGGACACTTAAAAAATATCAAATATATTGACATTACAAATCTCTTCCCTAATACTGAATGTGCCTTTGGACCACATGAGAACCCAAGCTTTTCACAGAAGGACAGGGATCAAGAAGAGGGCTAAGGAAATTGAATCACTGCACTCGCTGGCATCAAGGTTAGAGGGCATGGCCTCAAGCTTTCCCACTGTCCCCTAAAAGCATTAGTGATCTGTAGCATGAACTCAATTTAGAGTAGCCAGACTTCAAGAAAGATAGCGAAATAGGGAGCTTTTTCAACACCTCATGGCTATCTTGTGTCTCCTTCTCCATCTCAAAAAAACTCTCTACTTTTGACACCATCCACAAGAACATAAAGACAAAAATGAGGCAGACCCCAACCCCTGTTTGTCTTTGGACTTGAATTCTCCCTGGGCTTGCTGGTTCACTATTGTTCTCTTTCCTAAAAGAGTGACTTGGCATTATTCAGATGCGGAACCATTTCTCAGGGTGGCTGCACCACACAAGAGTATGAGGAAGGGACAGGAGTGGGAAGATACTGTGAGCTGGGGTGGGGGGGTGTCTTTTAAAATGCAGTCACATACACAGAGTCACATTCTCTAGAGCAGCGATAACATTGCTACGATCAAAGCATGGTAGAGATGGAAAAGATAAAAAGAACATAACCTTTCACTTCTTAGTAAGTTTAATAAGTATAATCAATATGTAGCAATGCAAGATTGTTTCATTTTATCTTTATTTTTTAATTTTTCCTCTTTCAGAAAGCTGTCCTTTATTTTATGTGTAGCCGTAGAATTTACACATTAAATAACACTCTAGTAGACTGATTTGATATAGTTTTAAACAGGAAAAGAAAAGGGAAAAGAATGCAGGTTACAAAAACCATTTTCCCAGAACAAATTATTATTATTAGTTTAAAATAACCTTTTCTAATGTAACAAATGTACTCAGTGACTAGTCAAGTCAAATTTCTACTACACTAATAGCCAATGGAACTAAAAGAAAGCGCAATTTTCAGAATCACCTTCACAAAGAATTAACACATGAATTTTGTTTCTTAAAGTTTTTTTTTTTTTTTTTTTTTGGTCATTTTCTCCAAAGCTTTTAAAAAACGTTTGGACAACTAGATAATTACATCTAAATTAACAGAATCTTAAATGCTCATTTTTTTATGGCTTTGATATAATTAATTAATTGAGTGAGTGACACAGATGACTCAGACTCTTAGTTTCGTGTTTTATTTGCTGGGTGACTATGAAACGCTCATTCAGCCACTCTGGACATTTCCTTTTTGACTGTTAATAGAAACCGTGTCAAAGGATCCTTATGAGATGGTTTTTTGTGCAAATTGTATGAGTCTGAACGCTGTGCCTGGTTGCTAGATACCATTAATAAGTAGTTTCCAGCAGGTTCTAAGGAAGCATTGCTTGTAGGTTAATTAAAAATCTATTAACCATGATATGTCTAGTAGAAAACAAAGTGGGCAGGGAGTGGCAAACAGACTTCTGAAAGATGAGGACAATTATGTAAATAGCTTGAATGTATTGATTTAATGCTACTTATTTTTAGCTCGAGTGAGTTTGTTAGACATTTAATGTCACATTATGTCTTGGCTGGTTAGATTGGTTTAATTTTCTGTGTAATTTTCAAGGCAATATTAAACAGCCAATAGCTCTGATATGAGATAGAATCAGTTATTTTACATGAAAGAGTTATCATTTGGGGCAATGGTTTCAGAGAAACGCACAGCACTAAAATAATTCTTAGATTCATATTGTTCCATCCCATTGGAAGAAGATGCAGAGGGAAGTACCGGCGGCACCCACAGCCTTAATGACGTCAGCTCTCTGTCTTGATTTGCTAGTGTTAAAGTCCCCTCTTAACACCATGATAAAAGAGATCAGTTGAGCCACACTTGGCTGGGGAAGAGTATTAAAGTGTACAGTGCCCTTGGTTGGAAACGGAAGAATCATTCTGCATAGTAGGCTGGTGATCAGGACATCATTGATAATTATAGGGCAGAATCTTACCTCTGAAATATATACATTTTTTAATAAAACTTTTAGAAATCCCTCAGCTTACAAGGAGCATCTGTGGCCTAAGCAATAAGAACAAGGAAGCCGTTTCTTTGGACTTTATAAGCTGAGTTTTAGGGAGGCTCATGAAAGGCAACAACAGTGCTTTGTGAAAGACCAAGGAGAGGCCCCTGGGGGCTGCTCCTGCTGAACCCCCAAGATGCAGACATGTTTACTTTGTACAGAGGAAATTCCAGTCACCTCCAATGGCAGGGTGCTGAGCCCCAACAGAAGGGATAGAAACAGCACCCCTTCAAGCCCAGCAGGGGCTTTGTAAAAGCAACATTCCTCAAGTTCACAGACTGCTGGGAACCCGGGGCCTTTCCCAGCAGCTGCTTTAGCCTCCTTGCTTTTGGTCAATGAAATAAATAGACTAAAGTAGTTTATCCAAGTTTTACAAATATTTATTGCTCCAAAGAAACAGGATAGGGGTAATGAGCTTGTGCTGAATATCTGTTTTATTTTATTTTTTTTAACAGGAAATTACACATTCTACCCTGTAGGGCTCATCTGGGTGTTATTTTACTTAACAGATGAGAGAAAGGAACATTTAAAAAAAATCTGCTATATATTTGTACTGTTTGAGCTTAGAATGATTTTGCCTTTCTGCTAATTCACACTCTCTAGAACTATAATGATTGTGGCAAATTCACCTTTAGAGCACCAATTTCTTTCTCTTTTGCATCAAAATTTTCTGCTTTTAAAAGTGCTGAATATGTCCAGATAAGGGGAAAAAAAGGAGCTTAAGAAAGGAAACAGGAGGAAGATTCAAATACAAGTGAAAAATAATTGGTGCCGGGATGAGAAAATTAATCAGCAGATGAACATGGAAAAGCGGGTAGAGGTGGGGTGGGGGAGGCAGTTCCTCTGGCGCTCAGTAAATGTCCAAGATTCTAGGAAATGAAGCTGTACTTTTAGTGGAAGTTGCAAAATACTTTATAAGGAAAAAGCCTGATGATGAAGAAGCCATTGGGTAAATATGAAAATGACTGTTAAGAGTTAATGATGGCTAGCACCTTAGGACAGGGGAGTCCAGAAGCTGAGAAAATACCAAACACCAGAACCAAACTGAAGCACCTATTCAGAAAAGAAACTGGTTCTGGAGGGCCACAAATCTAAGCCATAAATGAGGCCTGCTTAGGCTCATTAAATCCCAGGAATCAATTAATTCCAGCTGGGACTGAGGAACAAAACCACAAAATATTTCCAATAATGTTTCAAAGAAATGTCCAAAAGAAGGGACAACCACTTCAACACTTCCCAGGGAAATAATCCCAGTCATTGTCATGGGCTCGGGTTTTGCTCATGGAGGGTCTCAGTGAAGAGGTTGGATAACTCCTGTATAGCTCCAAGGCTACACAGATTTTATTATCTAGGGGAGACCTTTTCAGTACCTTTTATATTAATATTGAAACACAGTTCATCAAGTCTTGGACTTTGAATTCCCACTGATAATAATTGGCCTATCATGTGATTTGATATTTATAAAGAAAACAAAGAAAAGAAACACTCTTATTTATATGTAATACATAGTGTTGAGGTTGATTAGTTGTTCAATATTCTGGAGTGGCCTTGCACTCTTACAACCTCAAATGTGCTGCAAGTGGGAAATTGATTACACTGGCCAACACTGAGGGTGTTTGAACAAAGTGTTTATATATCGTCTCTTGTCACTTACTGCTTAAAGTGTTCTGGTTCATACTCGTTTTGACAGTTGCTTCAAATTTTAGCCCACTTCTAAAACATACATTAATGGATAAAAATGTTTGATAAAAGTAGTGATAATAATTGCAGGGTAAATGAATATAAATATAGAACATAAATATCCATAGTCTCAGAAAATAATCAACTATGACAAGTTTACATAGGCATACAACCAACCAATCAACCAACAAACAAAAAAACCGGGATATTTAGATGAATGAATAAATGTATAAATGAATGCATAAATGAATTTTTTTTAAATTTGAGACCCGGTTTCACTTTGTAGTACTGTTTGGCCTGGAACTTTCTGGGCTCAGACTCATAGAGATTTGTCTTTCTATGCCCTCAAGCAGTGGGATTAAATGCATGGGCCTCCAGGCTCTGCTAAAAATGAATCTTATTTTAAATAATACAGAAATAAGCATGTAATGTTTGATATTGCATTCTTAAAATTATTTTATAATATCACCAATGTTGAAGGTAAAAAAAGGTTATTTGTAAACCATGGTTTTAAAAATCAAATAACCCTGTCTAATATCAAGGCTTATGACGTACAAAGTAGTTGTCATCACGTGCTTACTAAATATTCAGCAGCTTTGGTAAGACAAGTCCAACAAGGCCCTGACTGAATCTTTATGGAGGATATGCAGGATGTCTGAAAGAAAAGTGCTCAGACTTTTGTTTTGGCCACCACTGATACTGCAGAAGAGTTTTTAAAGAACACTGCTAATGGTTGTTTTCTGAGGCTCCACTAAACACCAGAGGTGTTCTGGATTAGTATGTAGAGGAGGCAACAGTGTTACTGGCTGGATCAAAGAGATCTGTCTCCTGGAATACCAGGAGCAAACTGCTTTATTCACAGTATACACTTGACTGGATACAATTTCCCTTCATTCAGTCAATGAAGTATTGAAAATTACCAAATGCAACAAAGTTACTGTCAGAGTTTGCCCTCTGTTCAGTGTGCTTTGAAAATAATATAGACAACTTGTAGAGTAGTTTTTCTCCAAGATACACTGGCTGTCTTTTGGAAACAGATAATTTCCCTCTTTTTGAAATGAAAATGACACAAAATATTTCTTTTAATATCCATTATTATATCCACAATTTCAAATGATAAATCTTTGTGAAATTGCTTAAAAAATGAAATAATCAGTACTTTGCTTTTATGATAGTGTATACAGTATTTAAACTAAGAACTGTGGAGAAAATTGCTCAAATTATGAGTATGAGTCCTACTCAATCCCTGATGATGTCATTTACTCAATCCGATAAGTCATTGATCACCATGATTAGATTTACACACCTATATTTAAGTGCAGTCATGATGATGACAGATACTAGATACTTTCTAGGACCAAATACAATGAGAAAATAAATCTGTTTTCTATTTTTTCCAAGTTAAAATGTTTGTAAGTGATGTGGAAACCCAAATGTAGTCTTTAGAATCACAGGAAATACTGTTTGGGGGGAACTTTCTTAATTGATTTTTTTCATCAAAGTTTAGCTATTTATCTAAATTTTATGTCATTTTGGTTGATCTTTAGACTAAAAAACATAAATCACAAATCAACACAGATGGGCACTTAACCTATCTATAGCTAACTACCACTGAAATTACTGAGAGCTTGGTGAAATAGTAGAAATAGTATTGTTCCTATCATTAACCATATATTAGTGAAAATACTACCTATTAGTGTTTGAATTGGCATACCAAGGTTTTTGTCTTATTACGTCACTTTTACTTCTGTTGACCCTATTCATCTGTCCATCACCATCCTCCTACCCCTCCCCATATACACTTACATCAATTTCCATAATAGGAAAAGGTTCAAAAAGCCTCAATAAAATACCTGCAAATCTAACTCAGGAGCATATGTAGGAGATCACACACCATGGCCAAATTAGTTTCATCTCAGGGACGCAAGGTTGGTTGGATACATGCAAATGAATAATTGCAATGCAATATGTAAATAAGGCTAAGGATAGAAAGTATGTGGTTATCTCATTAGATACAGAAGATGCAGTTGATAAAGCTCAACATACCTTCATGATAAAGAGTCTTGAAGACAATAGGAATAGATAGACTATACCTCAAAATAATAAAGCCCATATACAACAAAATGATAATATTTTACTAAGTGGAAAAAGAAAAAAGAGCATCTATTACAATCTAAAAATAATAATTTTAAATGTATGTTTCCATTTTGTAACTTTATATCATGACACTTAATCCCCCAAATTTGTGAAAATCAGTTATGTTGAGTAATTTATAAATGTTTTATAGGCAAAATGTTTTAGAAATATTTGCCTTTGATGAATATGATGAAAAATGCTAGATGAACTACTTGAACTTGGAGACACAGGAAAGAAAGATCATTTGCCAGGGAAATATCATGGGCTTTCATAACAAAAGTGAAATAAGAAAGAAATCAGGATGCTCAGGCAACTGTATAATCAGAGATCTGCTTACAAGGACAGATGTGACTGGCAAAAAGGTATCCTGGGGGAAACACATAAATGAGAAATAAGAAGGACTGAGAAATAAGGGATTGAGATAACAACACAATTCAGTATTTATTTTTTTTCCTGATGCTGAGGACTGAACCCAGTGTCTTGTGCTTGTTAGGTAAACACTCGACTACATAGCTATGGTCTCAGTCTTTGAATGCTTGATTCATTAATCCAATTAATAATATTCTTATTTTTGGATGTTTTAAAGGTTAAGTGAATGGTTGATATACATGTGAGCTAAGCCTAGAATCTAGATTTATCTCAATCATAACTAGGCTTTCGGTCCTCACTAATGGCTCCTGACTAGGACTTAATGGTGACACACTTTTAAAAGAAGTGTTACCCATTAGAGTCTCTGTTAAAACAAATGGCTAGGGAATACTTTTCTAGAGAATCAATTATACAGTTGAATCTGAATGTCTGATGCTCAAATGAACTTTCTTAGCAGAATGAATGAAATTAGTTGTCCCTGTAGGACATATACACACTGTAATCAATGGGTTTCCCTAGGAAGAAGTTTGAGATTACAAGGAGAAAAGAGCCTCCAAAAACACTTAAGAATTTTAATATTTGAAAGCTAGAGAAAAACCAAGGAAAGACAATTAGTAAGGTAAGAAGAATGCCCTGCAGGGTATAATGCAATAGAATTCAACGGAAAGGAGTCTAATGCAGAGGGTGATTCCATTCTGATGAGAAGTCAAGAAAAACAAAATGGAAAATTCTAGATGGGTTCTGTGCACAGAGGCATTCTTCAGATTCTCCAGCTGGTGGAGTCCATAATGCAAAGCAGTGAGTACGGCTCACTAGGAAGAAACAGGAGGAATAAATCCAAGTTTAGAACAGGTTCTACCAGAAGAGGTCCACAGAATCTCAATATAGGTAGGCCAAAATGAGTCTGTATTGGCACCCTAGACTCTCTGGAGTCTCAAAGAGTGATAGGAGGGGAGTACCGACCAGTTAAGGCCTCGCCTTTCTTTGTACAATACCCACCATTTTTATTCTGGGTGGACAAATCCAAAATCCAGACAAGGTATCCTTAACATGTTTTCTTCTCTTTGACTTTTTGCTGCATAGTGTGTTCTTAAGATCAGTATGAATTTTTAGCAATTACTTACACCTGCACAAGTCTGGGCTCTCCAACTTCCCCTCATGGAGTAGGAGGAGGTCCCCATGAGGCTCCATCCCTCCCTGAGGAGGTAGTGAATGCTAATGGTTGCTGGAGGAGGGAGTATCATTTTCTCTAATGGTGTAGTCACCCGGAGAGTAGTGAGAAAGAAGTGGTCCAGGTGGGGAGGAAGTGGGATATCAGCGGATAATGGGAGGCAGGCGAGTATAATGACAATTCACTGCATGTGTGTATGAAGCTGTCAAAAATACCAATATGAATTTTAGAGAGACACATGTATCCACATGTATCACTGGTCCTGGTGTGTAACCCCCTGAACTATGGGGTTTACAACTTATTATGTTGTTTTATCCAAGCCTTCAACAATTTTATTTTTGACACGGTGGATTTGATACATGGATTTTTTTTTTTTGTTTGTTTTGTTTTGTTTTTCGAGACAGGGTTTCTCTGTGTAGCTTTGCGCCTTTCCCGGAACTCACTCTGTAGCCCAGGCTGGCCTCGAACTCACAGAGATCCACCTGGCTCTGCCTCCCAAGTGCTGGGATTAAAGGCGTGTGCCACCACCACTTGGCTGGATACATGGATTTTAATGCATTCATGATTAAGGCTGAGCCACCAATAATGCACCGGTGTCACATTAAGGAAAGAAATAAAAGCACCTGCCCTTGGAGGCATTTAACCAAGAGCAAGTCCAGATTTGAATCCTTTACTTCAATTCCGTGTGTCTTCTGTCCTCTGTCTGTTATATGAGTCTGAATTTATGTCTGCTTGAAGGCTGTCTTGTGAATGTTTGTCCCTGTGTCTGCCTGTTGAATGAGATGTGTGTATCTCTGTGTGAGTAGTATGTGTGTTTGTGTTTGTGTGTGTGTGTGTTTGTATTTGCGTGTCTGTTTTGCGTCTGTCTGTTGTATCTATGTGTGTATGTATCTCCCCAACAAAAAGGGCTTTGCTTTCAACAACACAGAAAGTATCACATGGGGGAGGGATGGGATACTTTACAAAAATCTTTAACAGAGTTTTTACAAGGGATTAAGTCGCTGGCTCCAACTGATCTCAACTGACCCAGATAACAAACATCATTGTTTATCAGCCAATATACATAATGGATGCTTTCAATTTTTTTGGTGGATTTTAGGAAGTTGCTTTCAACTTCTGTGTTTTCTGCTTTCAGCCAATGATTCCATATGCATTATCTGGGTCAGGGGCATAACTTAAGACCACAGCTATGCGTTAGCTTAAGTTGTAAAAGTTGATTACATGAGAAATCCAAAGCAAGAATGGTTGACTGTTACACTGTCCTCTTAAAGACAGGTTAAACAAACAGTTTGAGTACACAGTAGGCTAGCAGTCTTAAGTGACCTTAAGGTATATTATTAACTCTTGTTCTGAGGTCCAGCAAAAGTTCCAGGCTCCTAGAATGTAAAAGATACGTTCATTTATGGCCACAATTGCATTGTATGATGTACTTTCTAAGAAAATGAATATAATAAATAAGTGTTTTCGTTTCAAAACAGAAATCATATTTGGCTACATTTGCATAGAAAAGGTATTTTTGAACAATGTATTCATTTTGTCCCTTAACTAAATGTCCTAAGTTCCACTTTGGGCTCTGGGCAAGAAACAAGGGATGATGTCCGTCTCTAGCCTTAGGTTGTTTATATTTCTACCAGGAAGACACATTAGAAAAATAAGCCATATGCTAAATGTTGAAAATTGACATGCAAGAAGAAAGAGAAGTGAAAGAATTGATTAAAAGTTCATAAACTAGAGTCACAAAAAGTGACTCATGGGAGGATAAGCAACTGTGGCCATAGCCCAGTTGGTCTGGGGAGGGTGCTGCTGAATGTACCTTGGAGACCGAGCATGGGGATGTTCACATTGACTTCTGCCACCATGTCCCTGCTTGTGTAATCACTTCAGCATCACAGCCTGGGCCAAGACCAGTGATACAGCTCAGTCCAGGTCTCCTGCCCTCTCTTGGGCTTTGTAGAAAGGTGGCTGCTGTCCCTTGCCATTTCTTGTGAAAGTGTGGTTCTCATATCTACCAATATTTGGTTTCCCTCAAAACTGGGGCTGACAGATAAAGTGCAGTGCAATCAATCATACTTGAATTTCAGATTAATAAAATAGGTGTTCTGTGTAAGTATGCTCACATTTAACTGGGTCTCCTGTATTTATCTTTGTTAAATCTGACAAACCTTCTTCAAACAGGAAAGTCATTTTGATATTAGGCATCTCAAAATAACACATTCTCATTTAAATCAGTTAAGTGTGAAGATTTCAACAAGACCAGTGCTCATGCCAGTACCATTATTATCCTGTGTATTAGTATTCTAATAGGGGTATGGCTAGAGATCCACAGGAGAACATCTGTGGTAGCAACTTGATTTTCTAACTAGAAGCAGGATAAATATTTTTTTAAAACTGCAGAGTATTGGTGAGTTTGGAGCTAAGTTTTAAAAAGAGTAGAGGTTGGTAAGTAAGAAGATGGAATTTATTAAAAGAATAGTGTGAAACAAGGCATAGAGGCATGAAATGACTGACAGGAATTGGGTATGGTTTGCACAAAGCGACTATTTGTGTATGAAATGGGGAGTGTGGAGTGAGACTGAACAATTCTATGTAGTAGGATAAACAGGGATCTTTCAGATGTTTTTGAATCAGAGCGGTGTTTTGAAAGCGTTCCTTTGCTACAAGGCTGCTATTGATGAGTTTAATCCTAGCTGTCTATGTAGTAAAGGCATCTTGATTCCCCAAGAGAAGAAACAATTACCTTAAGTCCAGAAGTTAAGTTAACTGCATGTCATGGTATGGATATATACTCAGAAGAAAAGTCCTAACTTGTTTGGCAGATTGGTTGTTAATTTTTTGAGGAACCTTCAAGCCATTTTTGCAATGTCTGTTCTAATGTACATTCTCATCAATGTGTGTAAGCATGCCCATTGCATCACATTCTTTCCAATATTTGTCCTTCCAGCATTTATCCCTCTCTCGAACTTTTCATTTTAGTTTTTATAATGAAAGGTATCTACTAGGTACTGAACGAAATCTCGTTGGTTTTTAATTTTTTCTTACATTTTTATTTATTTATTTTGTGTACATGTGAAGGTCTGAAGACAGCCTGCAGAACTCAGTTTCCTCCTTCAACCGTGTGAGTCTTGGGGATTGAACACAGGTCATCAACCTTGGCAGCAGTCATCTTCACTCGCTAAGCCATTTGAGTAGCCTCTCTTTGGGCTTTTAATATGTGTTTTCCTGATGTGTAGGAGCCGAGAACCTTTTTACAGGCTATTTCCATTTGTATGATTTCTTCAGAGAAATGTCTGCTGACGTTGATGGATCATTTTCAAAGTAGGTTGTCTGTTTTCTTGCTGCTTCGTTATTGGTTCCTTAGGCATTTTGAAGCTTTAGCTCTAAATCACAAGAAATCCAAGTATTACCTCTCACTGTGTGTGTTCACTTTCATTTGAATGTGTGCTTTGCTGGCTGTACAGAACCTTTCAGTTTGGTGTTCCACTTGCTCAGTTTTGCTTTTGTTGTGTTTGGGGGCAAAGATAAATGCACAGGAGATTTTTACCTCTGCTTCTGTCTAGGAGTTCGACAATCTCAGGACTTACATTTAAGTTTGATGGCCATTGTGAATTAACCTTTGTTTCTGGTAGAATTCAAAGGATCCCTTGAATGAAAAAAAAAAAAGAAAGAAAGAAAGAAAGAAAGAAAGAAAGAAAGAAAGAAAGAAAGAAAGAAAGAAAGAAATATAAAGGAAAGGACATGATTTCTTCAGGGTATGGTGGAGGAGGTTTTGTGGTAGATACCAGGGAGAGGATAGTCAGAGTCAGAGACATCTGGGAGAGTCCAGAATGGATATGACCTGACTGAGATGTGCCATGTGAGGAGGGGAGGGGAGGAGTAGAGAGCAGAGAAGGCAATCAGTGTCAGCAACCAGGTGTAACCAAAGGTTACAAGATGAGTAACCAAAATGGTTGGATTATGTAGGGAAGGGCAGCCCAGCCCCCAGGCTGGAGAGTTTAGAGTAAAAGGTGAGTATGCCAGCCAGAGGGTCCTGTAACAGGTAGAGACTGAGGGATGCAGGGAGAACCTGGCAGCCAAGTCTGCTATGATATGTTAAATAGGCACCACACCATTTGTCCTAGGCTTGAAACCTAACATCCCCTAAGAGACTTTTCAAAACTGTGGATGAGAACTGAAGTTTATTACATGGTTTGGATGCTTATATTGAGATGAGTATGTGGTTTTTTTTTTTTTTCACTCTTAATGTATGATTGAAAGTAATGGATCTTTGGATTTCTTAATGCTGAATTATCCTTAAATCCTTGGACTACACCATGGATTTGATTTGGTACCAGGTGTTTTGTTTTTGTATCTGTCATCAGTGAAAAGAGCAGGTCACCCTTCTTGTAAGACTTTTGTCTGGTTGTATAATGAGGGTATTTTTGCCTTCATAGACAGTTTGAAGTTTTATGTTACTTCTATTGTTACAATCATGATTTTAGAACATTTGGTACACATTTCTTATTAAGTTTTCTAGATATGATGTATACATTTCTGGATGGTTCTCCTTCAGAGAATTGGAAATTTTGTGTTTTTTATTTCTTATTTAAGCATTAATAAGTTGTCTTTTTCTAAGATGTGTCCGTTTTAGCTTAGTGTGTTGTATCAGTTTAGTTTTTAGTGGTTTTGGCCTGATAGGCCATTTTTATTGTTATTCCAATATTTGTGTGTCATCATGGTTTTGATATGTCCGTTAGAAGAAGCATGTGCCTGCTAAACTTTATATTTTTAGCTTTCCAATTTAGTATGTTTATTTTAATTCTTGGTAGGACTGCATATATTTTAAACTAACTTAACCAATTTGCAGAGTTAGCTTTTTATCTATTTCTTTTTTAATTTTTATGATTTGAATTTATATTTATACCTCTGTCCTAAAATCAAAATAAGACTTTTATATTTTCTCTTTCAAAAACGTTTCACTCTTAAACTGAAGTGAAAGCACTTATACTACAAGGGTCTACACACACACACACACACACACACACACACACACGCACATGCACACACAAATACATATATACAAATACAAAAACACACAAATTGAACACACATAAATATATACACATAAATACTAGATCAAAATAATTTTTATTTAAATTAGCAGGCATGGTTAGTCTTGATCAAAGAATACAATAGCTTGACTTATAATCAGAACCCAGACCCTGCTTTTAGAGTTGATATTTATTTTCTAACGTTTGTCAGTTTTAATTTCTGTAATTTTGATTGATTAAAATTAGTTATAACTGGTCAAGTTTTCTTCTCTTGTAAGGAAAGTTATAATTTCTAGAAAATTAATCCTTTTTTAAATATTTATTTATTTATTATGTATACAGGAGAGGGTGCCAGATCTCATTACAGATGGTTGTGAGCCACCATGTGGGTGCTGGGAATTGAACTCAGGACCTCTGGAAGAGCAGTCAGTGCTCTTAACCTCTGAGCCATCTCTCCAGCCCTGAAAATTAATCTTTTTTTTTAGTTAAAACAACATATTCATTTTTGTAAGGTTCGCTTTCTTTTTTCCTCTAAATTTGGGGATTTATTTATTTTCTTTTATTAAAAATAGATTCTTCAGAAGAGAGATGGCTCAGTGATTAAGAGCACTGACTGATGTTCCAGAGGACCCAGGTTCAATTCCCAGGCCGTCCAGTCTCTAATCATGCCAGGATTTAAAAAAAAAATAGATTCTTCTCTCATAAAATATATACTGACCACAGTTTTCTCTCCCCCTATTCCTCCCACCTCTCCTACAACTCCCCTCTCCCCCAGATCAACTCCTCCTCCATTTCTCTTCAGAAAGGAGCAGGCCTCCAAGAGACAACCACCAAATACAACAAAACCAGATACAATAAGATAAGATGAAAACCCTCCTATTGAAGCTGGACAAGGCAACCCAATAGGAGGAAAAGAGCTCCAAGAGCAGGCAAAAGAGTCAGAGACTCACCCACTCCCACTGTTAGGAGTCCCACAAAAACACTAAGCTAACTAACAGCCATAACATATATGCGGAGAACATGGTACAGATCCATGCAGGTCCCATGCTTGCTACTTCAGTCTTTTGTGATCCCATGTAATCCCTGCTTAGTTGATTCAGTGGGCCATGTTCTCCTGGTGTCCTCCATCCCCTCTGACTCCAACAATATTTCTACTTCCTCTTCTAAGGGATCGAGGGGAAAGACCTCCAATTTAGAGACTCTTTCCACATAAGTCTGGCTGGGGGGTCTCTGTACCTGCTCCCATCTGCTGCTGGAGGAACCCTCTCTGATACCAACTGGACAAGTCACTGATCTATGATATGAGAACAACAAAATATCACTAGGAATTATCTCATTGATCTTTTTTCCTTTGCAAGTTATTGTTGGTTCTACCCTAGGTCTCTGAGCTATCCAGTTTCCAGTTCCTGGCAATCAAAGCAGTGCTGGGCATGGGCTTCAAGTTAAACCAGACATTGGCTGGTTACTCCCACAAGTTCTGTGCCATCATTGTCCTAGCACATCTTGCAGGCAGGATGGATTGTAGGTTGAAAGTTTTGTGCCTGGGTTGGTGTTCAGGTTTTTCTTTGGTAGCCTGCAAAGTACCTTCCTGTACCAAAGAGACTAGAATGTAGGAGTGAAAGCTCCATGCAGGCACCAGCTCAACTTTTGAACATTCAATGAACAGCGTGGATGTTATCCTCAGCAATGGGGCCCCTTTCAGTTTTCAGAAAGCAACCCTCTGTCCTAGCATCAGCCTGGGTTGTTTGGGGATCTCCAAGGGACTCCCTCAGCCAACAACTTGGCTGAATGTAACCCAAGCCCACCAGTGGAAGACTTGCCAGGCTACAAAAGATAGCTAGTTCAGACTCTATATCCTCCATTATTAGGAGTCCTCACTAGGGTCACCCTCATAGATTCCAGGAAATTTCCACAGCACTAGGTTTCCACACTGCCCCCTAAAGTGCCCCTCATTTCAAGCAGTCTCTCCCTGTACTCTCTCCCTCTATCCCTCCCCCTCCCAACTGATCCCTCCTACTTCTATCCCCTCCTGCCCCTAGGCCACTTGCAAAATCTATTCTCTTTCCCTTCCCAGGGAGATCCATGCTTCCCCTCTTAGAGCCTACTTCTTTACCTGACCTCTCAGGATCTGTGGATTGTGGCCTGGTTATCAAATACTTAAAGCTCATATCTACTTATAAGTGAATACATACCATATTTGTCTTTTGGGGTCTAGATTACCTCATCAGTATGATTTTTTTTTCTAGCTGCATCTATTTTCCTAAGAAATTCATGATGTCACTTTTTTTGTTGTTGTTTTAACATCTGCGTAATACTCCATTGTGTAGATATACCACATTTTCTTTATCCATTCTTCAATTGAGGGGCATCTAGGTTGTTTCCAGTTTCTGGGTATTATGAATAAAGCTGCAATGAATATAGTTGAGCAAGTGTCCTTGTAGTATAGAGTGTCCTTTGGTTATATGCCCAAGAGTGGTATAGCTGGGTCTTGAGGTATATCTTTTCTCAATTTTCTGAGAAACTGCCATATTAATTTCCATAGTGGCTATACAAGCTTATACTCCCACCTACAATGGAGGAGTGTTCCCCTTGCTCCATATCCTCACTGGCATGCTCTGTCACTTGTGTTATTGTTCTTAGCCATTCTGATAAGTGTAAAATGGAATCTCAAAGTAGTTTTGATTTACATTTCCCTGATGGCTAATGATATTAACATTCCTGTAAATGTTTCTCAACCACTTGAGATTCCACTATTGAGAATTCTTCATTTTTAAATTGGGTTATTTGTTTTTCTTGATACCTAGTTTCTTGAATTCTTTCTGTATTTTGGGTATTAGTCCTCTACTGGATATGGGATTGGTGAAAATCTTTTCTCTTTTGTAGGCTGCTATTTTGTCCTATTGATAATGTCCTTTGCAGAAGCTTTTCAGTTTCATGAGGTTCCATTTATTAATTGTGGAACTTAGTACCTGCACTATTGGTATTCTGTTAAGAAAGTTGTCTTCTGTGGCAATGTGTTCAAGGTTATTCTCCATTTTTTCTTCAGGCTCATATATCTGATTTTATGTTGAGGTCTTTGATCCACTTGTACTTGAGTTTTGTGCAGGGTGATGAATATGTATCTATTTGCACTCTTCTACATGCAGATATCCAGTTTGACTAGTACCATTTGTTGAAAATGTTTTTTTTTTTCATTGTGTACTTTTGGTTTCTTTATCAAAAATCAGCTGTCCATAGATGGATTTATATATGGATCTCCTATTTGACTCAATTTGTTCAACATTTTTATTTTTATGCCAATACTATGCAGTTTTCATTGCTATAGCTCTGTAGTAAAACTTGAAATCAGGGGTGGTGATACCTCCAGAAGTACTTGTATTGTTCAGGATTATTTTAGCTATCCTGGGTTTTTGGTTTTTCTATATGAAGTTGAGTATTATCCTTTCAAGATCTGTAAAGAATTGTGTTTGAATTCTGATAGGGAGTGCATTGAACCTGTAGATTGCTATTGGTAGGATAGCCATTTTCACTATGTTAATCCTATTGACTTATCCACAAGTATGGGAGATCTTTCCATCTTCTAATATCTTCTTCAATTTCTTAGTTCAAAACTTTGAAATTGTTGTCATATAAGTCTTTCACTTGCTGGAGCAGAGTTACCTCACAATATTTTATATTATTTGAGGTTATTGTGAAGGGTGTTGTTTCTGTGATTTCTTTCTCAGTACATTTGCCATTTGTATATAAGAGAGCTACTGATTTTTTTTTTTTAGTTAATCATGTATCCAGCCACTTTGCTGAAAGTATTAATCAGTTATTGGAGTTCACTAGTGGAATTTTTAGGGTCATTTAAGTATACTACCACATCACCTGCAAATAATGATACTTTGAGATTTTTGTAATTTCCAATTTATATTCCATTTGTCTTCTTCAGCTTATTCTAGCTCAAACTTTAAGTACTATACTGAATAGATGTGGAGAGAGTAGACAACCTTGTCTTGTTCCTGATTTTAGTGGAATTGCTTTGAATTTCTCTCCATTTAATTTGATGTCAGCTCTAGGATTGTTGTAAATTGCCTTTATCATGTTTAGGTATATTCCTTTTATCCATAATGTGTCTGGGACTTTCATCATGAAGGGGTGTTCCATTTTGTCAAAGGCTTTTTCAGCATCTAATGAGACAATGATGTAGATTTTTACTTTCAGTTTATTTTTGTGGTGGAATATATTTACTGATTTTTGTATGTTGATCATGGTGGATGATCATTTTGATGTATTCTTGGATTTAATTTGCAAGTATTTTGTTGAGTATTTTTGCATCTATATTCATAAAGGAAATATTTCTGTAATTCTCTCTTTGTTGAGTATTTATGTGGTTTGGGTATTAGGGTAACTGTGGCCCTATAAAATGAATTGGCAATCTTTCTTCTGTTCCTATTTTTTGGAATGATTTTAGGAGTATTGGTGTTAGTTCTTCTTTGAAAGTCTGGTAGAATTGTAGAATTCTACACTAAAACCATCTAGCCCTGGGCTCACTTTCTCTTAGTTTTTGTTGGGAGTCTTTTACTGACTGTTTCTATTTTATTAGGTGTTATACATCTGCTTAAATTATTAATCTGATCTCGATTTAACTTTGGTACGTGGTACCTATTGAGAAAATTATGCATTTTGTTTAGATTTTTCAATTTCATGAAGTACAAGTTTTTAAAATATATCGTTATGATTCTCTGGATTTCCTTGATGTCTGTTGTTATGTCCCCCTTTTCATTTCTGATTTTGTTAATTTTCATATTCTCTCTCAGTTAATTTGGACAAGGATTTGTCTATCTTGATTTCTCTCAAAGACCCAACTCTTTGTTTCATTGATTCTTTGTTTTTTTCCCTATTTCTATTTTATTTATTTAAGTCTTCAGTTTGATTATTTCTTACTGTCTACTCTTAGGTGTGTTTACTTCTTTTTGTTCTAGAGCTTTCATGTGTGCTGTTAAGTTGCTAGTATGAGATCTCTCAATTCTCATTTTTTTTTAATGTAGGCACTTAGTGCAATGAACTTTCTTCTTAGTACAGCTTTCATTCTGTCCCATAAGTTTGGATAAGTTGTGTATTCACTTTCATTGAATTCTAGAAATTCTTTAATTATTTATTTCTGCCTTATTTCTACCCATTTTTTTTTATTCAGTAGAACATTGTTAAGTTTCCATGAGTTTGTAAGCTTTCTGTTGTTTCTGTTGTTGTTGATATCCAGCTTTAATCTATGGTGGTCTGTTAGAATGTAGGGAGTTATTTCAATTTTCTGTGTCCATTGAGTCTTGTTTTGTGTCTGAGTATGTAGTTAATTTTGGAGAAAGTTCCCGAGGTGCTGAGAAGAAGGTATAATCTTTTATGTTTGGGTGAAATGTTCTGTAAATATCTGATAGGTCCATTTGGTTTATAACATCTGTTAGCTCCAGTATTTCTCTGTTTAGTTTTTGTCTGGATGACCTGTCTGTTGGTGAGAGTGGAGTACTGAAGTCTCCCACTATTAATGTGTGAGAGTCAATATGTGGTTTAAGCTTTAGTAGGGCTTCTGTTACAATAGTGTGTGTTCTTGCTTTTCTGACATAGATGTTAAGAATTGAAATGTCATCTTGGTGATTTTTCCTTTGATGGGTATGGACTGTCATTCCTCATTGCTTTTGATTGAAGCTTTGTTTTGAAGTCTAGTTTGTTATATATTTAAATGGCTACACCAGCTTACTTCTTAAGTCCACTTTTTAAATATCTTTTTCCAGCCTTTATCCTGAGATAATGTCTATCCTTGATGTTCAGATGTGTATCTTGTATGCATCCATTTTGTTTTCTGTTTTCAAATCCATTCTGTTAGATTGTGTGTTTTTATTGGGGAATTTAGACCATTGATATTGAGAAAGATCAATGACCAATGTTTGTTAATTCCTGTTACTTTGTTGCTATTGCTGTTGTTGATTGTGGTGGTGGTGGTGGTGGTGGTGTGTGTCCCTTCTTTGGGTTATGCTGGTGCAAGGTTATTTGTTTCCTGTGTTTTTATTGGTGTTGTTAACCTCCTTATGTTAAAGTTTTTCTTCTAGCACCTTCCACCAGGGCTGGATTTGTAGATAGATATTTTTTAAAATTTGACTTTATCATGGAATATTTTATTTTCTCCATCTTTGGTGATTTACAGTTTTGCTGGGTATAGTAATCTGGGCTGGTATCTGTGGTCTTTTGGAGTCTGCTGAACATGTATCTATGCCTTTCTGGCTTTTAGGGTCTTGTTTGGAAGCCAGGTATGATTGTAATAGGTCTGCCCTTATATTTTACTTGGTTTTTTGCCCCTTGCAAATTTTAATATTCTTTCTTTGTTCTATATGTTTAGTGTTTTGATTATTTTGTACCAGGGAGACTTTCTTTTCTGTTCCAATCTATTTGGTGTCCTATATGCTTTTTGCATCTTGAGAGGTATCTCCTTCTTTAGGTTAGGACAACTTTCTTCTGTATAGTTTGGTACTTGTCCTGGATCTGGCTCTGTGATTTTGTTGAAAGTATTTTTTTTGTACCTTTCAGCCAGAATTCTTCTTTTTCCTCTATTCCTATTATTCTTAGGTTTGGTGTTTTCATAGTGTCACAAATTTCCTGAATGTTTTGTATGAGGAAATTTTTAGATTTAACATTTTCTTTGACCGATATATCCATTTTTTTCTATCATATCTTCAACACCTGAATTGTCTCTTCTATCTCTCATATTCTGTTGGTGAAGCTTGCTTCTGTAGATCTTGTTTGTATTCCTAGACTTTTCGTTTCCAGATTTCCCTCAGTTTGTGTTTACTTTACTGATTCCATTTTCATGTCTTGAACAGTTATGTTTCCTTCAACTGTTTGTTTTTTCTTGGCTTTCTTTAAGGGATTTATTTATTTCTTCTCATTGTGTTTTCCTGGTTTTCTCCAAGGGATTTATTCATCTCCTCCAATTGTTTGCTTGTGCTTTCCTGTATTTCTTTAAGGGATTAATTCATTTCCTCTTTATGGACCTCTATTATCGTCATATAGTTGGTTTTAAGTTTTTTTTTTTTTTCTTTCGTTGTGCTTCAGCTGTGTTTGAATATTTGGGGGCCTGCTGTGGTAGGGTACCTGGGCTCTGGTGGAAACACATTTTCCTGGCTGTTACTGATTGTGTTCTTATCCTGGTGTCTGGGTTTGGGGTGATGATAGGTCTGGGTACTGATTTCTGGGTTTGTCTTTATTGTGTAGGAGTTTTGTTTCCTAGTTTCTGTTTTCTCTTTGGATTTTCAGAGAGTGTAATAACTATGTGTTGTCTGTTTTACTGGCCTGATGGGCTGGTTTGTTCATCAGGAGTACTTGCTGGTGTTAGAGGCTGGGGGCACAGAAGACCAGGGAAGAATGGTCTGTAGGATCCACAGAAGGTGTGGACAGGGAGGAGGAGAGGCTGCAGCTGGTATTCTGTTACAATGTTAGGGTTGACCCTGAGGAGTGGTTCTGGGGGTACAGAGAGAGGTGAGATGAGAAGGTCCGTGAACAGCCTACCTTGTCTTTTGGCAGGTATGGCCTACTACGTTTGCATTTTTATAAGTGATCTTCATCTCTAATTTTGAGGAGATAGGAACTATATTTTTCTAAATTGGGCTATCACTCTTATCCCACTTGGGTAATTATTGTCAGCTACTCGAAACTGTCAGTATTGCTTACATGTCTAAAGAGGCAAACATTGTCTACAAGCCCCTTAACAGATTTAGTAGGTATTCCCAAAGCCTTTATAGCCTCATTGGCAAGACTTAGTATTGGTATTCATCATTTGGGTGAACTTTGCTTATAATCTGGTTGTGGATCCTGTAGATCCTGATGTCAGATTTTGTCCACCTTCTAAGACATTTTCCATCAGACTGAGGCATAGAACTGATAATTTAGACCATTTTGTCCGCTATTTCTTTATATTATGTAAATCTTACTGTAGTAGATGCAGAGTTAACTTACAGATATTTGATTGTACATTCTTCAGATTCCTTCAGTTAAAAAACTTATTCAGAGGATGTTGTAAGGCCTTTCCCAGGTAAGGTAGAATATATTAATAAATGAGTTTGGTTATTTCTATCTTTTTTGTTTGTTTGTTTGTTTTTTCGAGACAGGGTTTCTCTGTGTAGTTTTGGTGCCTGTCCTGGATCTCACTCTGTAGACCAGTCTGGCCTCAAACTCACAGAGATCCACCTGGCTCTGCCTCCCGAGTGCTGGGATTAAAGGTGTGCGCCACCACCGCCCGGCTATTCCTATCTTTTTTTTTTTTTTTCCTGGAGCTGAGGACCAAACCCAGGGCCTTGCACTTGCTAGGCAAGCACTCTACCACTGAGCTGAATCCTCAACCCCTCCCCCCCACCCTTTTTTTTTTTTTTTTTTTTTTGGTTTTTCGAGACAGGGTTTCTCTGTGTAGCTTTGAGCCTTTCCTGGATCTCACTCTGTAGACCAGGCCGGCCTCAAACTCACAAAGATCTGCCTGGCTCTGCCTCCCAAGTGCTGGGATTAAAGGCGTGCGCCACCACTGCCCGACTCTATTCCTATCTTTTAAATGACACACTAGAGAACGTCATCTATATCCTATGAAAACTACATAGCAATGAGAATTTGAAACTTGTAAGATCCTCACACTTGAGTTCCCTGTGGGCACATTGCCATAATTAACTCCTAGTTGGTGTGCATAGAGTAAAAGACTTGGCCAATATAATAGCTTTAGACTGATGCTTATGCACAGCAATGGGGAATGCCATGTAATTTGCTGTTTGTTTTCCTTTGAGCAAGGATACAAGAATGGTCCCTGTTGACATATAGAATAAGAAACCCTCTCAAACATACTCTTACCCTTAGATACAAATTGAGTGATGCTTCCCCAGCCCTTTTGGCTTTGGAGTTGTTCTGTTTCACTCAATGATTTTGAGTTAGATCTATTGGGTCTTTTTTTTTTTCTTTTCTATAAGATACTTTTGAATAGTAAGATGAACTCTACAATGCATTTTAATTCACAGTTTCCAAGCTTTTCAAGGGGCCAAGAAAGAGACTTTACAAGTATAGAATGCAAATTTTATTTTCTTCTTTATGTCAAAAGTGTTTATGATTTCAATCTATCTTATAGCCAATCTTTTTCAGAGAGTGTTTTTAAAATTTGCTTTGTGGTATTTATTTGGTGTTAATGCATTTTTGTCTGTCAGTTTGGGATAAGGTGTTAAGAGTGTACAATGTAGTGAGTTCTTGGTATGCATTTTAGTGAGAAGAAATTTTCAGATAGAATAGTTTTACATATAGATGCAACATAAGTATATTAAGAATTAATATCTGCAAACAAATACTTAGTACAATGCAATGAAGACACTGAGAATGGTAATCTTAGGAATAATGCTTTAGTAATTTTTGTATCCACCATTATTTCAGCATCTTTACTTTAATAGAGTCACATTTATTTTCCTTGT
>CABHPP010149162.1:10479-34124 GCA_902168425.1 Peromyscus attwateri | reverse complement strand
CGCTGCCCAGCTCATCTCAGGCTCTTTCAAGGCAGCTCCTCCTGTAGACAGACCCTTCACAAGGCTGCAGCCTTTAGTCTTTGGCATTTTCGGTCACCCACAGGCGCTTTCCTGGGGCTGGGGGTAGACAGTACTGTTTACCTACCTCCTGCATCTGGACAGTCAGCCCTCCCTGGATCACAGTGATGTCCTCTCTCGGACGTCAGGAAGAGTTCAGAGGGCGGAACTACCAGACTGTCAGCCTGCCTTCCCAGGTACAGACGGGAGAGAAAGGCTGAGGCCCTAGAACATGAAGCCTGGCTAATGTCTTTGCTTCCTTGCCAGTGAGTCACTGTGGTGGGGGCATGATACAGGAGCTAATTTCTGAATGGAACAAGCTGCTGATGACCTCACCCTAGCAGGATTCCCTAATGTCCTTATCACCAAGCGAAGCCACCCACAACTGCTCCTTCCTGTCCATCCCTAGGGTTTCAAGGGGACTGGCAGTTGCTGTCTCCCAGGGCTTCTGGCTCCTTCAGGGCTTTGCCCTCTCCCCCCGTCCCCCCAATTCACTGCAGCCTCTCTGCTATACCCTGTTCCCCGCCATGCTCAGGCCCCTTCTGCCTTCCCTCCCTCGAGCGACCCCCCTACACACACAGAGTGGGAGAGACTCGGGCACTTCTCTGCTCCCTTCCCGGTAAACACGTTCCTTCTTCCATCTCTGGCTCACTTCTGGGCCCGCTGCAGTTCAGAGTTCAGGTTTGGATGATCGCTCCACTACTTCCTCTTCATAGCCACTCTGTATGTGTATGATGTGTGTGTCCATCACATGTGTGGATGGGAATGCAGGCGAGCATGTGGAAATCAGAGAAGCTTGTCTGTCTTCTGTCTTTGCCTTCTTTGAGAGTGTCTCTTGTCCACCACTCTGTGTGCCAGGCTAGCTGGCTTACAAGCTTTTGGGGATTCTCCTGTCTCCACTTCCCATCTTGCCACTGCTGCATCTGGCATTAGATGGGTTCCCCAGCCCCTGTAATGACTGCCTGGAATTTGCCAAGTCCAGTGATTGTGTCTCCATGTTCAGCCTAGTAGACTGCCCAGCAGCCTTGCCTGCTTCTGGCCACCACATTGAGTTACTTCCATGCCCATTAGACAGACCAGTTGTTGTTTTTTTTTTTTTTTTTTTTTTTGGTTTTTCGAGACAGGGTTTCTCTGTGTAGCTTTGCGCCTTTCCTGGAGCTCACTTGGTAGACCAGGCTGGCCTTGAACTCACAGAGATCCGCCTGCCTCTGCCCCCCAGTGCTGGGATTAAAGGCGTGCGCCACCACCGCCCGGCCAGACCAGTTTTTTGACCTTGTCATTACAATGTTCATCTCTTATAAGTTATGTGAAAATCTCCCTCCCCTTCCCCTCTCGCTTTCCCTCTCTGTCCCCTTCTCTGCCCCTCCATCTTTTTCTGGGTTTCACGGGGCCCACTAACTCTCTGGACAGCTGAGGATGACCTGGAACTCTGGTCCTCCGGCTCCTACCTCCCAAGTGCTAGAATTACAGACCAGCACCACCATGACTGGTTTAAGTGCTTCAAGGGCTGGGACCCAAGCTTCATCCACCCTAACCAAGCATTCCACCAACTGAGCTACTGAGGGTCCGAGGCCCCTTTCCTTAGCAGGACACACTGGGCCTTTCCCTCAGCCCCGGCTGCACCTTGCTGTCTCATCAAACTCTCCTGCTGGTGACCCCTGCCTCTCCCGATGCGTCGTCGACTCTCTCCTTCTTTCCTTCTCCTCCATGTCCAACTTAGGGTCCAAAGCCTAACTCTTAATGACACTCTTGTCAATCATCCAAGCTCCTTGTCAATCACCCAAGCTCCTTTGCCTTTCCACCTTTTCATTACATCTGGCTGGCAGAAACCCCAGCTCTGAATGAGCCCTCCTGCCTTCTCCTATCTGTGCTAAAGCAACCAAGTGGCACTGATTTCGTTTTGTTTTGGGAGGAATGGATTAGTGAATTAAGTGCACGCAACAGAGGGAAAGGGAGAGAGAGAGAGAGAGAGCGAGAGAGCGTGCGCACAAAGCTTCTTGGGAGACAGGAAGACCAGAGATGTGCACAAGGAGCCACACCCCTGGCCAGAGGAGGAGTACTTGCCGGTCAGCTGCTCTATGAGACAATAAGCATCACCCTGGGGGGTTCTTATCTTTGGGGATCCTGGGTCTTTTTGTGGAAAGTGGGGTGGAATCTAGGGAACACCAGGCAATACAAGTGAAGGGCTTCAGAAGCCAGGACGGACCTCTTGAAGCTGCGCAGACACATGATGCCGGATGCCCCCCAAGCACTCAGAGGCTCCCCATACGCTGCCATCAGCACCCAAAGACTCAGTGAGGACAGACCAGACTGCTGAAGGTGAGCCTGACATTTGAGGAATGCTGACCTGGGTCTGAATGACGCCCACAGTGGAGATCATTTCTTTTCACTAAGCCTTCCTATCCTCTTCTGTGGAAGGGGAAAAAACTCTGCAGAATTGGAAGCAGGACACAGAATCATGTTTGTAAAGCACTTAATCAGAGACAGCCTAGGTTCTAGAGCGTAGAAACAATTTGATGGTTTTAGAATTAGCATAATCAAGCTTCTAATAGCATCAGTTTGGAGAAGCATTTACAAGCCCATTTCACCCCATCTCACATACTGGCTAAACCTCAACAAAACTTAAACGAAAGCCGTTTCCACCCCCCACCAACCTCCTTTGGCACATCCCCTAGCCTGGTCTAACTCTACTTTTTCTTCCCTTATGTCTTAAACTCTCAGGCCCCTTCAGAGAAGCTTCCCTCCAGTTCCTGCCTAACCAAGGAAGCAGCAAGCGTCCCAGGGGAGGCTGCTACTCCGCAATCACAGAGCAGAGGCCGGGCAGCGCCTTCTCACTCCCAAAGCCACTCCCCGATCATTACTCCTGCAGCCTCACGGAAAAGCCTGCTCACTTCAGGCTCCTGCCATCTGGCTCTCACAGTTCCTTCATTCAACCAAGATTTATTGAGCCTCTCTCTCTCTCTCTCTCTCTCTCTCTCTCTCTCTCTCTCTCCTCCCTTCCTCCTCTTATCTCTTTTCAAAAAGGATTCCGGTAAACTGGCATGGTGGTGAACACCTGTAATCCCAGCCCTCAGGAATGAAGCAAGCCGATCATGAGTTTGAAGCCAACCTGGCTACATAATGAGACTCGACCTCAAGCAAAAGAGCTGAGTGGAAATGCAGGCTCGGGAGATGGGCTTGAGGAGAATAAAGGCGGTGTGAAGGGGCGGGGAGCTGCTAGGGTTCTGGGAAGGGAGCAGTACTTTCTGGAGATGGGACGTCTTCAAGTTCCAAGTGCTGACCAACATCAAGAGAGGTGATTCCTGCCAAAAAGGCTTGTCACACGATTGGAATATATTCGTTATAAATTACAGTTTAGAATTTCATGTAGGCACTGCTGAGATAGTTCAGAAGGTAAAAGCACTTGCCACGTGACTCTGGTGATCTGAGTGTGAGAGAGCTGACTCCTGACAGGTGTCCTCTGACCTCCATGTGTGTGAAGCAGCACACGTATACACCACACGTATACACCACACACTCATACAAACACACAAAGGAAAAAACTCACGTAGGTTCCCTCTCCCCGATGTAGGTGAGCTTCATCTAACTTCAACAGGGAAGTAGAAGTCTTTCTTTTAAATCTTTACTAATTTATTTTATATAAAACAGTAGCAATGTAGAATGTGGGTGATATCTTTGCTGCCTCACTCGTAAATTATAAACATTCCAAGTCAACGTAAATCACTTAAAACAACAGTTCTCAGTCCGTGGGTTGCAACCATCAGAAAAGACATATTTCAGATGGTCTTAGGAACTAAGACACTGTGCAGTAGCAAAATTAGAATTATGAAGTAGCAATGAAAATAAATTTATGGTTGGGGGGTCCTAAGACTATTGGAAATACGTGTTTTCTGATGGCTGTGACCCACTGGCGGAGAACCGCTGATTTAGACAATTTCATCAAGCATGGGAACTTTTTATTTAAAAAGATCGAAAATTAGACCGCCGTGTCTTCTTGTTAGTGCTCTCATCAGCGAGGACGATCCAGTCTGACGTTCCGCTAGAGCTGTTCCGTTGGGAGCTGGTTCATCACTGTGTAAAGGTCTTAGGCTCTGCAGGGGTCACCTCTTGAGGTTGGTCAGCACCTGGAACTTGAAGCTGTCCCATCTCCAGAAAACACTCCTCCCTCCCCTGAGCCCTAGCTCCCCGCCCTTCACCAACCACATCACCTTTATTTTCCCAAGACCATCTCCTGATCGTGGTCTATCATATGTGACTCCCTTTAAAGGAGAGTAATGCAATTTTTCTTCTACTAATTAATTGATTGATTTTGGAAAGGGTCTCTTGTAACTCAGGCTTGCCTTGTGAACTGAACTCCTGACCATCCTACCTCTACCTTGAGGGTGAGGGGAAAGACAGGCATACACTACCACACCAGGTTCATGGGGTACTGGGGATTGAACCTGGGGCTTCCTGCATGCTAGGCAAGCACTTTACCAACTGAGCCACACCCCAGACCCTGATCATGTAACTTAAAGGATGGCTCACAATGTAGACAGAACATGGCATCGGGGTAATAACTAGGATATCACAAAGACCAAAAAGAAAAGATTCTCTAGGCAAATGAGGCGGGCTATGGTGACACAAGCGTGTAATTCCAGCACTTGGGAGCTAAGACAGGGGGATTACCACAAGTTGGAGGCCAGCCTGGACAGTATAGCAAAACTCTGTTTTAAAACCATAAGAGGAGGCTGGGCGGTGATGGTGCATGCCTGTAATCCCAGCACTTGGGAGGCAGAGGCAGGTGGATCTCTGTAAGTTCGAAGCCAGCCTGGTCTACACAGTGAGTTCCAGGACAGCTAGGACTGTTACACAGAGAAACCTTGTCTCAAAAAAAAAATCAAACAAAACAAAAAACAAACAAAAAAATGAACAAACAAAAAAAGCATAAGAGGGATTGGGGAAAAAGCTATCTCTATTCTCTTCTTTTTATTATAAAGACTTTTACAAATTAAATTTACATATTCATTTGAATGGAGAGAGGTGTGAGCCTAGGTGTGCTTGTGGGAGCCTAGGATGACTTCCTGGGGTTGTCTCTCCTTCCCCCATGCAGACTCTCCTCCTACTCTGTGGGTTCTAGGGACTGAACATAGGTCTCAGGTTGGCGGCAGGCACCTTCACCTGCTGGACCGTCTTCCCCTCCCCCCTCTCCTCTACAGTCCTTCAGTCCTCCCTACCCCTGCAACACAAGGGTTTCTCATTTTCAGAAAATTCTTCCCTACCTCCTGTAGCTCAGACTTGGAATCTGAGCACTTGAGAGCCTGAGGCAGGAGGATTGCCACAATTTTGAAGCCATCATGGTCTCTATAGGAGATTCTACGGCAGCGCGTCTGCAGAGCAAGACCCTGTTTCAAACAACAGCGGAACGAAACAATTCCTTCCTTCCCGGTCTAGATGAGCGCTATCTCCCTGGGGCCCTTCCGTTTTCTCAGTCACCTCTCCTGGTCTTATCTGCAGGGCGCTTTTAGAGACTGAGTAATGCTGGGATTGGAACCGCTTCTCAAAGGTGTTTCTAGTAGGGAAGGGTGCCGGTCCACCTCCTAAGCTTTGAGTGGGCACCGACCGGCTTACCACACACGGCTTTCTTTTCAATGTTTGTTATTCTTACTGGCTTCTTTACTGAGCCTGATAAATAAAATACTTTCAGACTTGCAGCTCAAAAACAGACATTACTTCTTCAGTCTAGTACATTCTAAAGCCATAGTGAGAGGGGAAATAATTCCTTAACTGCCTCCTAATTAGCAGTGTGTCTTCCCTATTCCCTGAGAATCAGTAAATCCGATTATTGTGGCAAGGGTAGATGTCTGTTCCTTTCTTGATCCCCTTTGGGGTTTGTTTGAATAAGAATATGGTTGTCGTCCCTTTAATGGCTTCGCAATGATGTTCACAAGAGAGGCCTTGATGGTTTGATTTTAGGAAGCCTCAATTACATTTTTGCCAAAGGCTAATATCAATTTGGGAATGATATATTTTCCCAGTTAAATAAAATTAAAGATAAGTGTATGAAGACACAGGGAAAAAAGAAGAATACAAGGACAGTAATCAAGAGAGTGTGGGTCTGAGGACAAGCTAACAAATCAATGGACCAGAATCCAGAGTCTAGGAAGAAATCCTCATATTTATGGCCAATTGATTTTTTTACAAAGGTGCCAATGAAATTCGGAGCAGAAAGCACACTCTTTTTAACAAATGGCTTTCAGAAAACCGGATACTCACGTGCACTGTGAATTCAGACTTGCACCGGAATCCACTCAACGGATCTGACATCAGGACGAGAACTGAAACTACAGATCCCTAAGGAAACACAGGACTTGTGTTTCCATGGCTTTGATCAGGCAAAGAGCTCCTGGATCTGAGGGCAAAGGCACAATAAGAAAATACTCTATTAAGTCTAAAGATTTTGTAATTAAAAAAAACAACAAAAAAAACACCATCAGGTGGGTGGGTGTGGTGTACACTCTTTAATCTCAGCACTAGGGAGGCAGAGGCAGGTGCATCTCTGTGAGTTGAGGTCAGCTTGGTTTACAAAGTGAGTTCTAGGACAGCCAGGGCTACACAGTGATTCCCCTGTCTGAAAAAAAGGAAAAAAGACGGTTAGCATCATCGTTAGTCATTAGGTAAATGCAAAGCAAAGGAGCTGAGGCTTTGGCTCGCTAGAACAATTGCCTTGTACACATAAGCTCTGGATGCAACCTCTGACATGGTATAAAAAGAGAGAGGATGTGAGTCAAAACCACAGTGAGATATCACTTCTCGCCTACTAGGATGGCTCCGATCAATAAGACGGGCAATAGCAAGCATTGATGAGAGCATGGAGACACTAGAATCTTCCTCATACATGTAGCTTATGGGAATGGAAAATGCTACAGCGCTTTCAAAGGCAGCTTGTCAGATTTTTAATATAGTCTTACCGTGTGACCCTGCAATGTCGCTTATAGGTATGTGCTCCAGAGAAATCAAAGCATATGCCTATAGAAGGATTGATATGTTGATTCTCAGAGCAGAGGCAGCCGTAATGGCACAAAGTTGAAGCAACCCAAATGTTTATGATTCAGTGAATCACTAAACAAAATGTAGCCCATCCATAGCATACTGCACTCTTCAGCAATAAAAGGAACAGGCGATGGGCAAATGATGTCTCCGGAGAAACCTGAGGAACATACTTGGCGGAAGAAATGGGGTGTAAGAGACATGTTGTGGGCTTGGGATTTATGTATAGTTCAGCGTGCAAAGGCTAGCAGGAGACAGACCCTGTGTTCACTCCTAAAGGGAAAAAAAGATATTTAAATCAAAGGGGGTGTCTGCCAAGATGGCTCAGCAGGTGAAGGTACTCGCTGCCAAACCCTGACAGCTCGAGTTTGACCCCTGGGTCCAACACGATGGAATGAGGGAACTGAAACCTGCAAGCTGTCCCCTGACCCGTGTTCTGAGCCGCCTGAAACTGTTGTGACACTCTCATGTGCACACACACATACACACAAACACAATAACTGAAGAAATGTAAGAATTTTTGCTTGTTTGTTTTTTTGAGACTGGGTCTCACTATGTAGCCCTGGCTGTCCTGGAGCTCACTGTGTAGACCAGGCTTGGCCTTGAACTCACAAAGATCCTCCTGCCTCTGTCTCCTGAGAGCTCGGGTTAAAGGTCTGCACTGCTGTGCCTGGCTAAGAAATGTAATAGATTTCATTAAGGGGCGTGCATATTGCGTGATTTTGTTTCTGTGGATATTTCCAGAAGAAATTTTACAGACAGAATGTGGACAGTGGTCAACTGTGGTGGTTGATGGTAACTGACTGGAAATTTTTTCAGGGTGATGCAAGTGGTTTTAAGTTAAATTGTGCTGACTATTGTATAACTTTATAAATCCACCAAAAATCGTTGAACTATAGACTTAAAAATGAAACACAAGTCAGGTGTGGTTGTGTACACCTGCAGTCCCGGCCAGGTGAGGTGGTGCACATCTGCAGTCCCGGCCAGGTGTGGTGGTGCACACCTGCAATCTCAGTGCTTATGAAACAGTGGTGTGAGGGTTGACACAAATTCAAGGCTAGTCTAGGCTACATGGTGAGTCTCAGGTCAGTCTGAGCTACACAGCAAGAGCCTGTCTCAGAACAAATACAGGGGCTGGGAAGATGGCTCAGGGGGGTTCTGGGCACTTCTTTCTTTTCCAGAGGACCTGGGTTCGATTCCCACCATCTGTGTCAGGTGGCTCACAACCAACCTCTTGTAAGTCTATCTCTAGGAGATCCAACATGACTGCTTTCTATGGGCACCCGCACACTCACACAGACGTGTGTGTGTGTGTGTGTGTGTGTGTGTGTGTGTGTGTGTGTAATAAAAATAAGTCCTAAATACCAAAGCAGAAAGATGAATGTAGGAAAGAGAAATGGACTGAGTGTGATAATATGTAGCCAAAGGTACCCATGGGGCCTGGAGATGTCCTAAAACATGCTTAGCATGTGCAAAGGGCCTGGGTTCAATCCCCAGCACTGCATAAAAACCATCTCCACAAAGGTACGCACAGGAAGGTGCATACTAGGTGTGGCTGGGCTTCCTACAGCCAACAGAGAAAGGGGAACATGGTTGATTTTGAGACCTGTTGTGGTGCCTAAGATGAAAAATAACCTTCAAGTACTCGGTTTTCGGAGCAGTTCCTTGTCAGAGGAGGGACTAAGCAGCAGTTGGGCTGTCGCTGTAGACACTATTTTGTGTGACTAGTTAAATAAAAAGTAACTGCAATTCAATAAAATTCAAAATAATTTGGGGGTGAGGAGATGGGTCAGCAGGTGAAAGTCCCTGCCCTGCAAGCTTGAGGACCTGAGTTCAAGCCCAGGGACCCCCATAAAAAGCCTGACGCAGGGGTGCACATCTGTAACCCCAGCTCTGGGATTAGCAGAAGTTTGTGGGCTAGCCTGGAGTACGCGCCCATCACTGCACTGAGCACCAAGAGAACAGCAAAACAAATCCAGGGTTGGGTCCGGAAAGTCGGCGAGGGAGTAACACTGTCCCGTCCTTGGCAATAACTCTTAAATAGACTTCTGCACGTCACACACTGAGAACAGAGAGAAGGATCTGGGAGAAGAGGAGTCTAAGTTGTAGCTGTGTTTCTTTCTTTTTTGAACGGGGCAGAGATTGATGCAGGATATATTCCAGCTTTGCCCAGCTTTTGCACGTGGAGTGGTAGGACAAGCTGAGGCCCACCAGGACACACTCCAGGAACAATATTTGGTTAGTTTCGCTGTTTAGCTAATGACTGGGCTTTTGTTGAGCAAAGAGCCCTTTGGCTGGCTTCTCTTTTGCTGAGTGGTATATTCTGGCTGGCAGGATGCTGATATACAAAATAGGGAGGCAGAGCCAGCCTGGCAGGGGAAGCTGGGAGCTGGTCGAGGGAGGGAGCTGGAGGAGGGGATGGACAGAAATGGGGAAAGGCTGACTACTGCCTCTGGGGATGGGAGTGCTGAGGGAGCATGGATTTTATCTTACAAATTAAATTACATTTATTTATTTAGAGTGTGTTGAGGACAGAGGACAATTTTCAAGAGCTGTTTCTCTCCTTTTGCCACGTGGGGCCTGGAGATCTTTGGGCCACAAGTGCCTCTACCTGTTGGGCCATCTCACCTGCCCTGGGAACATAGGTTCTGAGTGTGATTCTCAGGCGCTTCTCCTGAGTGTCGGCAGTGCGAGAACATGCCAGCTGGGTTTGTATTAGGAGAGTTTCACACTGTGTAGAGACTGGCTTCAAGTCCGGCTTAGGACAATAGGAACGCTACTCAAAGGAATATAGACTAGTATGAGTTACAGGTTGGTCCTTGGGGTGGTGCCTTAGTCAGTAAAGTGCTTGTCCTTCCTGCAAGCATGGAGACTTGAGTTCAGTTCCCCAGGACCCATGCAAACAAACAACAACAAGAAGAAACTAGGCAGGTGGTACCGGGGAGAAGGGCGCTCCCGGGAGGGCCTCTGGGGCTCACTGGTCTTCCAGTCTAACTCAGTCAGTGAGCTTGAGGCTTAGTAGGAGAGCCTGTCTCAAGAAATAAGGCAGAAAGGCTGCTGGGCAGTGGTGGCGCATGCCTTTAGTCTCAGCACTCAGGAGACAGAGGCAGGAGGACCTATGAGTTCGAGGCCAGCCTGGTCTACAGAGCAAGTTCCAGCATAGCCAGGGCTATACAGAGAAGCCGTTTTGAAAAGCCAAACCACAAAGAAAGAAAGAAGGTGGAAAGGCGATTAAAGAAGACACCCAACGTTCCCTGCCGGCTTCCCTGGGACTAACACACGCGGGCGTCGATACAGAACGAACAGCCGCAGCGAAAGGCTGGGTATTGTCTTCGTTCTAACCTAACAGTGGTATCTAGCTGCATCTTAGGAGGAATTGCTCTCAAACTCTGAAGTATGACTGCCTCACTAGAACGGCCAAGCTTGAAATGATTGATGACATGAGCACTGTGTGGTGAGGGGTGGTGGGATCTTGACTACCACCTAAGCGTTGGGTCTCTGGGACAGGTGCTATGATGTGGTGTGGTAAACTCCCCTGATGCCCCACATCTGCCTCCCTGACCTGTGGAACACGGAAAGCCTAGAGTCACAAAGGGCCATGAGAGAGGATGGCTCATCCATTAAGTGTGCTTACCTCTCTTGCAGGGGACCTGAGTTCAGTTCACATCCACCAGTGACTCCAGCTCCAAGGGATCCAGTGTCCTCTCTGGCCACTAGGGCATCTGCATTCATGTATGCATAGTCTCACACATATACATAAATAAAAATAAAATAAATCTTACAGAGAGAGAGAGAGAGAGAGAGAGAGAGAGAGAGAGAGAGAGAGAGAACTAGGTGTGGTGGTGCATGCCTTTAATCCCAGCACTCAGAGGGGAGAAGCAGGCAGAGCTCTGTGTTTGAGGCCAACTGGTCTACAGGGTGATTTCTGGGCCAGCCAGGGCTATGTAGTGAGACCCTGTGTCAAAATAAACAAAATAAAACCTCCAACAAGACAACAATAAAAACCTGATACAAAACAGCAAAGGGTCATGTGGCCATTGGATCCAGATCAGAGACAAACCCACAGGACACATGGCCAGAGGGCATGGACAGCGGAAACTTAAGAAGTGTGTCCTTGACGGTGATGTTCTACCAACTAGTTGTCCTCTCCCGGTCTAGAGTGAAACCAGGTGTAACTGAGCCTGTGGCTGAGTGCCTGCACCACGGGAGGCAGAGGCAGGTGCCCACAGGCGGGAACATCCAACACCCCAAACCAGAGAGCTGGGCTGGGGGTGGAAGAAGGCTTTTTGCTTTTGACCTTGAGCATGTAGGCATTTCAGGTCCAGTGGGAGATGTCATGGAAAGGCCTTTAACACTGAAGTGCTGCTGGGGGTCAGCCACTTCGGCAAACAGTTCTGAGGACACCGTCACACCAGTTAAAATGAACCCTCAAGGGCTGGAGAGATGGCTCAGTGGTTAAGAGCACTGGCTGTTCTTGCAGCGGTCATGAGTTCAATTCCCAGCAACCACATGGTGGCTCCCAATCATCTGTAATGAGATCTGGTGCCCTCTTCGGGCACACAGGTAGAACATTGTATACATAATAAATAAATCTTTAAAAAAAAAAATGAACCCTCAAACCAGAAGTCAACAAAAACTTCATACATTTTCCCTGCTTTAGATGTGATTTTTTTTTTCTTTTCTGGTTATTGTTAGTAGTATGGTTTCTTTATCACAAACGTTCACGTTTGGAGTGGAATCATCTAGAAGTTTTGAGCATGGCTGCCAGCAGCTGTGACCAGACTCAAGCACATCAGTGAATCTAGCCAATGTGCTCCCTCATGGGGTCTGAGGTGTGCGGAAAAACACACTGAGGGGTGAAGAACACTGACAGGAGAAGCCACACATGGCAGCAGCTGTGTTAACACTTCCTCCTGCTCTGCAGGTGGAGAGTGGAAATGAGAATGTATGGTCCAGCCAGCCAGCCGCGACCTCCAGGGGAGGAACCCTGTGATGGCGGCAGGGTAGACACAGCTGAGATGATCAAATCAAGACTCGTCAAGAGTGGCGAACAGTCCCCACTAGAGGGTGTGCAGATCCGTTGCCCTTCCCCAAGCCTGTTCTGGATTATAGCCACATTGGAATCAGCTGGTCTGTGGCGGGAATCACTTGTTCCGTGCATTCCAGATTGCTGGCAGGTTCAAGGATATAGCATAACTTCCTGCTTTTTATTTTCATAGGAAAGGATTAGGACTTTCCTATGTCAGAAGAATAGGAATCCACATAGGTCAGGGATCTGGTGTTGGGGCTAAATCCTCATGATTGAGGAGAATGACGGCAGGGTAGGGATGGGGCCTCTCTGGGCTTCTGGAAGGTAGGCTCAGGCACAGGAAAGGACTCTGCTAACACCGATCCCATACAGCCCCACACTAATTAGTGGGCCACAAGGACATCCTGGAGCCCTAGAGATAGTGCTAGTGCCAAGCTAGAGACAGTACTAAGGCTCTCTGGGGGCAGTCGCACCTGTGGGGGTACAGTGTTCAGAACAGGAGGCATCTAAGCTCCCTTGACACTCTCTTTGGAAGATGCACTAGCCAGGATTCTGTCCACGATGGCTGGAATCGATAGAGCAATGTATTGTTTTTTATAGATAGAAGAAACAACTTACATTCTGCTTTGTGTTTTAAGTTTTGTTTTGTTTTGTTTAAGACAGGGTTTCTCTGTGTAGCCCTGGCTGTCCTGGAACTTTCTCTGTAGACCAGGCTGGCCTCAAACTCACAGAGATCCGCCTGCCTCTGAGTGCTGGGATTAAAGTTGTGCACCACCACTGCCTGGCTGTATGTTTTAAAATTTTAAATTATATTTATTTATTTAGTGGGGGCAGGGGAGGCACACACTCCAAGGCACATGTGCGGAGCTCAGAAGATAACTTTCAGGCACTGGTTTTCTTCTTGCACCATGTGAGTCAGGCTTGGCAGCAAGCACCTTTACCTGCTGAGCCACCTCTCAGGACCTATACTGTGGGTTTTTTGGTTTTTTTGTTGTTGTTGTTGTTTTTTTTTTTCGAGACAGGGTTTCTCTGTGTAGCTTTGTGCCTTTCCTGGATCTCGCTCTGTAGACCAGGCTGGCCTCGAACTCACAAAGATCCACCTGCCTCTGCCTCCCAAGTGCTGGGATTAAAGGCATGCGCCACCACTGCCTGGCTACTGTGTTTTTAATAGGACTCTGTTACAATCAATATTTGTTTTTCTTGCATAATTTTTCCTCTTTCTCCTCCTCCTCCTCTTCCTCTTCTTTTTCTTTTTCTTCTTTTTCTTTTTCTTCTTCTTCTTCTTCTTCTTCTTCTTCTTCTTCTTCTTCTTCTTCTTCTTCTTCTTCTTCTTCTTCTTCTTCTCCTTTTTCCCATTTCTGAAGCATCCCAGGCTGGCCTTAAACTTCTGGTCTTTTTGCCTTCAGTTCCCAAGTATGTGGCTTACACCACCACACACAGTTTATGTGGTGCCAAGGATCGAACCCAGGGTACTGTGTATGCTAGGCAAGAACTCTATCTACTGAGTTATGGCCTTGCATATTTATGCAAAGAGAAAGAAGAAACCTTACAAATGTTTTTCCTAGAACTCTCCAAGAAGCTCTCCCGCTCTTGTACTGCTTTAAATAAGGACACTGATATCACGCTCAGTGGGTTAAATATTACGAGGTTGATGGAAAGTTCAATTTCCTATAACAAACTTACAGTGTGTAAATATAATTTTCTACAATCAACAAGCATCATAGTCTTAAGGTTAAGGGTTATAAAACAATAAAATATTGTAATTAGAGTAGAATATCACAGGAGAGCTTCTTGCATACAAACTACTCAATATCAGGATGTCAAGATTTAAGAAGGAATGTAACTGGAAATAAGATCTTAGCTCCATATGGTTAATATTCTCTCTCTCTCTCTCTCTCTCTCTCTCTCTCTCTCTCTCTCTCTCCCCCCCCCCTCCCCCCCTCTCTCTCCTTTCAAATTACTCCTAATCTTTGCTCCAGAAAAATAATTATATTCTATCCCGTGCTTTGCATCCTCTCCAAAGCCCTCGTGACAACAAGTTCTCAAGATTCCTTATCTGTCGCTATTGAAACACGGGGTCTCAGCTGGTCTTAAACAAGATGAAATGGTAGATTGGCAGATTACAACACTTTAGGAAATGCCCTAAAAGTGTGGCGATTCCACAGTGACCGGGTCCACAAGCTGAGGACCACTCAGCCTCTCCTCTGTCTTCTCCATCTCTACGTCATCTCACCGGTTGGCTTCAATCTCTCTACTTTTAAAACTTTTTTTTTTTTTTGAGAAATGCTTCATGTAGCCCAGGCTAGTCTTGAATTCCTTATATAGCTGATGATGACCTTGAATATCTGATCCTCCAGCCCCTACTTTTCAAATGCAAGGGTTATTATAGATGTATCCCACCACACCCGGCTTCCTCATTCTCCTTATTGCAAAGTAACGCCTTCATGTGGACCGCAAAAGGCCACTAGGAGCTTCAACTTGAACTCTCGGGCATGAGAGCACTTTCTTGACAGTTCCAACGGGGCAGGCGAGGGGGAGACTCACAGAGAAGGTTCTGATTGGCCCTCTTGGTCGATCATGTGCTCACTCCCCAGTTAACCACCGTGGCTAGAGAAATGAAATAGACTGGTCTGCAGGCCAGTATCACATACTTTCGGGGCCTGGAGGAAGAACTGAGTAGGGAATCAGTACCCCCTAAAACCGTATGGATAAAGGAGGACCATTTTATTAATGGAAAGGATGCGGGCAGACGATGACGAACAACCTTGATTAAGGACAAGTAGATGAAAAGTGGTATTGTATTAGTTTGACGGACACAATGCTATTGTGACATTTGCTCATTGGAGCCCACGTGGCAGTGAAGTTTGCCCACCCCTCCTCTTCTTGCAGTGCTGGGGGTGGGGAAAACCTGTGCATACTATGAACTACGCCCACAGATAGCCTAGGGTTTTTAAGTCTGATGCTTACGATCAGGACTACATCTGAGGCGTGTGCAGGATCTGTCCAGCTGTTCCAGGTTATGTTCTTCAACTTCCAGGGTTGAACTGGGGATCAGAAGCCACGTAGGGCGTAGGCTCCTGGGCCTGTAATTCTAGCATGGCTATTACATGTTCTGAAGGTGCAGCTGCTGTGTTCCAAAGGTTATGACCTCATGTCACTGAGGTCATCTCTAATGAGGAACTGTAGGCTGTTAGGCATGGGAAAGGGCTCTGGAAAAAATGCTGGGTTGACTGCGAGGACCACCCTCAGAAGTTGTACTTACAACCTTGAATTATGTGACCCAGATCTACTGCATTGTCCCAGGTGAGGAATTAACCAAGAGCTCAGAAAGGTGTGGAGCTGTGGTTGATGGTGTAAAGGAAGCAAGGCCTTCGGGCGGGAAATTATAAAGGCTCTACAGCAGCCAGGAAGTCCTCTCCGGGAATAACTGAGAGTGCCCTAGTTACTGGATATTGCACAGGATGCTGTGTGCATCATGAATGGACGGTGGAGGCAGTTGGTACCGTTTCAAAAGGCTGCCCCGAAGCACAGAGGTCCACGCATGATGAGTTCAGGCCTTGGGGAGGGAACAGATGCTGGGGCTAATTAGGGCATGGTTCCTCTGGTCCAAGATGGCAGAGAATATCCAAATAAAACTCGACACCTGCGCCCAGTGTGTTATGAGGGGAGCATTGCTCACTCACCAGCCTCTCTGGACATGAATGGATGTCCTTAGGAATGGATGCGCTTAGGAAATGGAGCACTTGATCGTTGTCCTTGAAAGCCAGACGGAAGGGGATGAAATGCTTTCTCTTGTGCCCAGGTAATCTACTGTGGTCAAGAAGCATCCTTTATGGTGGGCTCTTTTCAGGTTTTTAGACATCCTGTTTTTAGACCTTTTCACAGGGACATTGTGAGGTTGTTTTTTTTTTTTTTAATCCGTTTTACCATCAGAATTTCTTCTGGCAAGGTGAAGATCTCTTCCCAAGGGCATTGCCCTGACCCCAAGGAGTTAACAGAACTTGATTAAGTATTCTTGGAGTGCCATATCCAGATTAGAACAAGTAGTGGGGTGGCACACAAATGCCCTCATTCATGCCGCTGGTAGTGCTCTATCTATCTTGAGAGTCAGGCTGGAGCCATGTCCACTTATTGATCTTGTCTGGCCTTGACAACAAGGGGCCACACAGGGACAGTCTCCTCAGTGTGCTCGTGGCTTGTCACCATGGAGGCTCAGGGTGACGCTGCACAGAAAACAAGCTCCGAGCCTGGTGAGAGGACATCTGTTGTTTTGGTCCACTCAGAAGTCATTTATCTCCCTACGGGGGGAACCACGGCTTAGAGGGGTAGGGAGGGGACCTGATAACATCCTTCAGGCAAGGACTAAGGTAGATTCTTGAGGACACTGTTTGAATCCTGGGTTGACAAGCTTTTTCCATAAAGAGGCTACTGTGAGTGTTTTCAGCCTGTGGGATATGGGGTCTCTGCTGCAACCACTCAGTACCATGGAGGTAGACAATATTTCAACAGGTATAGTTCATGTGTAGCATGTATAGACCATATATCACCAAGTATGCATGGCTGTGCTCCAGTGAACATATTTACAAGGCAGGTGGTGGGTGAGATTGGACTCAGAGGCCAGTTTAGCAAAGGTTTTCCCCACAGTGTTAGATTTCTAGAATGGGGCGAGGCATCTGCATTCAGGCTCTTAGACAGTGTGTCCTCTCTTTGGTTATGAAATTGGCTCCAGCTAAGTCTGAAGCTAACTGCCCTTGTTACTTGCCACTTTAGAAGCCAATAAATCCACCCCCTCCTTGTTTTTTGTTTTTTGTTTTTTTGAGATAGGATTTCTCTGTGTAGCTCTGGCTGTCCTTAGAACTCACTCACTCTGTAGACCAGGCTAACCCCTGAACTCAGAGATCTGCCAGCCTCTGCCTCCTGGTGCTGGAATTAAAGGCGTGCGCCGCCACCCAGCACCAAAAAATCCCCTTTTGGCCTATTATGCCCTGGTGTTCTTTTCAATCCTACCAAGAGGTCCCTTAAAATTCCCCCAGCTGCAGAGCCAGGGCCTCAGGCTGGACACTGGTTTTCAGGATGGAACTGGTGGCCTCAGCTAGGCAGAAGGCAGCCTAGCAATAAGAAAACCTCAGGGCCAGCAAGATGACTCTGTGGGTAAAAGCACTTGTTGTACAAGCCTGATGACCTGAGCTTGACCCCTGGAACCCTTGTAAAGGAGAAAGGAAAAAAAAATCACCTCCAGAAAGTTGTCCTCTGACCTAAACACAAGTGCCTTGGCAGGTGCACACTCACCCTCGCCATAATAATAATTAATAAAATGAATTAAATTAAAAGTTTGCATTTTAATACATAAGAAAAGAAAACTTCATATCTGACAGGGGACAGCTGCCAGGATCTCTTGACAGCTTAGACACATGCAGCTGGGAGCCAGAGCTGTTAGGGTGATGCCTTGAAGCAAACCCAAGGGATGCCCCTGGGGAGTGGAATCCACAGTCAGACAGGAAATGCTCCCGTGACATCAAAGAAAGGCCAGGCTTCTCTTTTGTTGAGAAATAAGTAGCCAATGGATGATGATGATGATGATGATGATGAGGAGGAGGAGGAGGAGGAGGAGGAGGCAGCTGGTGACTCTCTGGAATGGAGGCCCCAGAATGCCTTGACCCCAGTACACATCCATGGAGATACGGGAAGGCCTTTCCACACACTTAAACTAGAGGGAGAAAAAGACAAGGGCTGGTGCTGTGGGATGTTCTGTATGGCAAATGTGTTGCTAATAAAGCACTGATTGGCCAGTGGCTAGGCAGGAAGTATAGGCGGGACTAACAGAGAGAATTAAAAGAGCAGGAAGGCAGAAGGAGACACTGCCAGCTGCCAGCCAGGACAAGCAGCATGTAAAGATGCCGGTAAGCCACGAGCCACATGGCAAGGTATAGATTTATAGAAATGGATCAATTTAAGATATAAGGGCAGTTAGCAAGAAGCCTGCCATGGCCATACAGTTTGTAAGCAATATAAGTCTCTGTGTTTACTTGGTTGGGTCTGAGCGGCTGTGGGACTGGCAGGTGAAAGAGATTTATCCTGACCATGGGCCAGGCAGGAAAACTCTAGCTACAGGCTGGAGATGTGGCTCAGTGGGTGGAGTGGTTGCTTAGCATGCAGGAAGCTCTAAGGTCCACATCCAGTACCACATCATCAGAGGGCTGGGGCCCATGCATGTCATCTCAGCATTCGGGGGCAAGGGGACCAGAAGTTAAAGGTTATCCTCAAAATCAGAGACTTCCTGACCAGCTTGTGCTATATAAGAGTCTGTCTAAAAAGGGAGGAAGAGGAGGAAGAAGAGGAGGAGATCGTTGAGAGAAGAGTGAAGGGGTGATTCCTCTACCCTGAGGTGGAAGTTGGAGAGTATGAACTGAAGCAGAGGGTCAAGTTTTCACCTCTGTGGGAGTGCAGGGTAACCCACTGGTCATTCCTTTGATAGGTTGTATAAGGTGACTGGTTTTGCTCAGGACAGACACCTCCGTCTATCTGGAAGATCTTTCTTTCTTTCTTTCTTTCTTTCTTTCTTTCTTTCTTTCTTTCTTTCTTTCTTTCTTTCTTTCTTTCTTTCTTTCTTTCTTTCCTTCCTCCCTCCCTCCCTCCCTCCCTCCCTCCATCATTTATTTATTTATTTATTTATTTATTTATTTATTTATTTATTTATTTATGAGACAGGGTTTCTCTGTGTAACAGCCCTGGTTGTCCTGGAACTCGCTCTGTAGACCAGGCTGGCCTCGAACTCACAGAGATCCGCCTGGCTCTGCCTCCCAAGTGCTGGGATTAAAGGCTTGCACCACCACTGCCTGGCTGGATCTTTTAAAAAAAATATTTAAAAATTGTGTGTGTGTATTTGTGAATTTATGCATATGAATGCAGGTGCCCATCAAGGCCAGAGAGTGCATCAGATCCTCAGGAGCTGGAGTTACAGGAGGCTGTGAGCCACTGGACATGGGTGCTGGGAACAGAACTCAGGTCCTTTGCAAGATCAGTATCTGCTCCTAGCCTCTGACAATATTTCTTTTTTTTTTTATTTTTTGAGACAGGGTTTCTCTGTGTAGCTTTGCACTTTTCCTGGATCTCGCTCTGTAGACCAGGCTGGCCTCAAACTCACAAAGATTCGCCTGCCTCTGCCTCCCAAGTGCTGGGATTAAAGGCGTGCGCCACCACCGCCCGGCTCTGACAATATTTCTTAAGGGTCAGATCGCCTTCTGAAGGGGAGAGTAGTGGGGTAGATATGTACCTGCCCTGGTTGCACAGCTTCTTCTCCCGAAAGTAGAACAGATGCCAGCATACAGACTATGGAGTTCCGGGGGGGAGGGGAAGGTACCTTAAGTGGTGGCTGGAGTGTGCCAGAGAAGTGTGATAGCACGGCAGGCCTCAGAGAGTGAGTTTGCATTAAGAGAGCTAATAGAGAGCTTACAGCCGGAGCCGTCAGTGCGCTGCCCATGTACCCCTTGATCATTTTGCACATCATCAAGTCAAGTGCTTTCACCTCCAACAGCATTCATTCCCTTCTTTGCCAGACAGTGAGCCAGCCTCCTGGGACCCACTGCGAGTCAATACACCGAGTGTAAGTGCCTGGGAAGCTGCGTGGGGCAGGGGCAGAAGCGAAGGAGCTTGAGCCATAAGTACTAGAACTCTCCTGCTTCCTGCCAGGGCAATCCTCTTATGCAAAGCTCCGATGGCACAGAGCCACAGTCACCCTCTGTGGGACAGAGCTCTCAGCTCCTTCCTATTCTTGATTCCCATCCCATCTCCCTCCTGCTTCTTCTTGGGAACAACATTTGAGGTTGTTCTAGCAACATTCCCCCCCCACCCCGCCCTTTCTCTCTCTCTCTCTCTCTCTCTCTCTCTCTCTCTCTCTCTCTCTCTCTCCCCACCTCCATTCTGCCTCCTGCCTGCGAATCAAGGTGTAAGCTCTCTCTCTCTCAGCAATTCCAGTTGCTGTACCTCCGCTCCGCCATCATGGACTCTAACCCTTTGTAACCAGAAGCCCCAAATGAAATGCTCTATTTCTCAAGTTGCTTTGGTTGTGGTGTTTTGTCACAGCGATAGAAAAGTAACCAAGACACAGGCCCTAGTCTCAGGGCACCTCAGTCAAGTCCTGGACTTGGCTAAATACTACCTCTGAGTTATCTGAGGTGGCAAGTTTGTTCTATTGGGATTTGTGGTTTTCGGGCACCCTATCAGCCCCAGAAAGGGTCAAATGGTCTTGGGGAGAGGGGAGAGGGGGCTGGCTTAGTGGCACTTGCTGTTGTCAAGTCTCATGACGAGTTCGATTCGTGATACCCACATGGTAGGAAGAGAAAACTGACTTCGGCAAGTTGTCCTCTGACCTCCACACAGCGCCGTGGCAAAAAAAAAAAAGTGTAATAATAAAAAGTCTTGGGACAGCCAGGATAGCCCAGGGCTTTATAGCATGACACTCTTCACTGTCCCCAAAACATGTGTGGGTGATGTCAGCGAAAGTCATCTTGTGGCAGACCGAGATGGAAAAAGAACACAGCAAACGTGTGGGGATCGGGACTGAAATGGTTGGAGAAGCCACCTCTTCCAAACTGTGGCGCTTGCTGGCTCTGTTCCCAGGGAGTCCCAGGACTGCAGACTTGCCTACAGCAGTCACACATGCTCCAGAGTCTCACCACTGAGTCCCCTTCAGTTCAGGCTGGGGATGACAAGGACATCCCTAGGTGATGCAGGCAGGGGTGAGGTAGGATGAGAGGAGGGCACTGTGGGGCTGGGCTCCTGCCAGAGGAGCTTCTAGGACAAAGTAAATGACATCCAGTTCCTCTTTGTCACACAAGGACTTCCAGACCAGAGAGGGTGGGGAGATGACTCAAGGCCTCGGGAGATGCCCGGGGACCTTGTCAGCGGCCTCTGTAAGGATGATGCTGACTGAGTTATAGGATGGAGCTGCTATGGAAGGGGGGAAGGCTCGGGTTGGGGGAGGAGGAACAAGCAGGTGTTGTGGGCAGAAGACCTCGTGGAAGGAGCTCGTGGGAATTCAGACTCCCCTGTTCTCTCACAGAATCTTCATCGAAATCTGAATTTTCCTTGACTGTCATCAGAGCGCTTTGGCTTTGGAACACAACAACGTTTGAGGACAGGCCTCAAGGTTATCAGAGGGGGAGCGAGCCCAGCCTGGTATAGCCACCCCCCACCTGACCCCCGCCCTGCTGGCAACATGATAAGCTGGTGAAATCCAGAAAAAGTTCAACGGTGGATGTGAGGAAGGCCCCCATGCTTGAAATCCAAATGTCTAGGCCTGTGCCCTCTCTTCCGTTTTCCAGGACAAACCTGACTCCAAGAGAGAGGGTGAGGAGCATCTGGTGTGGAAGGATCGCTCTGGACTCAGAGATAGCAACCAGCTCCTGTTCAGCAATGGTGGACATCCTCCTTGATAGCCAGGTGCTGCAGAAAGCCTGGCTGGAATGAGACCCACCTGTCCAGGAGATGATTTGGGGGGACACAGACCTGGGAACATAGCACTTATTTTAAGTTTGATTCTAGACCAATGAAGTGTGAGTCATTTATAGGTATAAGGGCATCAGAAGAAAAAAAAAAAAAAGAAAGAAAGAAAGAAAAGAAAAGAAAAAGAAGCCCTTAGTGATACTCAGAAGTAGTAGCCAATGAAATTAAGAGGCCATTGCTGAGGGGAGAAGACATCTCCCTAGGCCTGTGGGAGTCTGTCATCGCCAGGAGTCTCCATCTCCAGGGCTGTCTGACTAGTTAGCAGATATGATATGCTAGGTGTGATTGATATCTGGAAACAGGTGGAGAAAGCTGAATTTTACCTGCTTTTAGGACCCAGAATGAGGCTGGCAAGCCGGGCAAAAGGCAGGTCACATACCTTTACTATGGGTCTAATGTTATTACCATTATTTTAACTGTCATTTTACTATTGTTGTCTGTGAACAAGAGCGTGGGTACACGTGCGCCACAGTGTGCGTGTGGCGATCGGAGGACAACTTTTGGGAGCCGATTCTCTCCCTTCACTGTGAGTTCCCTGGATTGAACTCAGACTTGCTAGGCAAGTGCTTCTTAGGCCCCTGTTATTGTTATTAGTGTGTGTGTGTGTGTGTGTGTGTGTGTGTGTGTGTGTGTGTGTGACTGAGGGTGTGCACTTGCCCCAGCGCACACGTGGAAATCAGAGGACAGTCTCACATGCCTGTCCTTGCCTTCCATTCTGTGAACTCAGGGTCTCTCCCTGGTTGTTTGCCCTTGTGTACACCAGTCTGGCTGGATTCCAGAGATTCTCCTGGCTCTGCCTCCCATCCTCCCCCACCGGGGCACTTAGATTACAGACCTACACTACCAGGTCTGGCTTTATGTGGGTTGTGGAGATTCTAACTCAGGTCCTCATGCTTGCTTGGTAAGCACATCACCCCTAAGTCATTCTCCAGCCCTGTGGATCTATTATTAAGGAAAGTGAGACCCGCCCCTCATTATTTGTAATCAAACCTAAAGACTCACAAATGCTAGGTGAGTGCTATACCACTGAGCTAACAGTCTCCACCCTTCTTAAATTTACATTCATTTATTCATTCACTTATCTGTTGAGATAGATTATCTTATCTCGTAGACTGGCCTCAAACTCATCTTGAGACTGAGGGTTGTCTTGAACTCCTGATCTTCCTCTCTCTAACTCCTCGGTGCTGGGGTTATAGACATGAGCCTTCTTTATTTATTTATAACATAAATAGAATCTCACTTCTCATCTTTAGAAGACTTTGAATCTAGGTTTAGATTGCCCAGGCTGACCTTGAACTCCAGATCCTCTTGCCTCAGAACTTCTGAGTGGCTGGGATGACAGGCTTATGCCTCAGTGTCCAGCAATCAGACAGTTCTCAACAATAACAGATTCCTGCTTGTTGCTGACATCTGCCAGACTCCTACACTTCGTGTTCTCAACTCCATCACACCCAATACACATTTATAACAAATGTTTCACAACATCCCCTCTACTATCTTGAAATAAATGCATAAATAATGCTGCTTACTATATATAATCTTATAAATAATACAACCATATACATATGCGCGTGCACACGTGCGTGTGTGCGCGTGCGCACGTGCACACACACACACACACACACACACACACACACACACGGTTTTGAATGTTTAACAAATTCAAATGTCAAAATACCCATAGAAGCTCCACTTCCTGATTGTAGACACAGTGTGACCAGTGTCCTCATACCTGCCACTCTACCTTCTCCATCATGATGGACTGTATCTGTTCTTTTAAAAACCTTTTTTAAAGATTTACTTATTTACTTTATGTGTATGAGTGTTTTGCCTGCATGTATGTATGTGCCCCATGTGTGTGCCTACAGATGGTATGGCCAGCATGTGAGTGCTGGAACCCAGACTCAGGTCCTCTGCAAGTGTTCTTAACCACTGAGCCATCTCTCTAGCTGCCCTGGTCCTTTTTTCTTTTCTTTTCTTTTCTTTTCTTTTCTTTTCTTTTCTTTTCTTTTCTTTTCTTTTCTTT
>CABHPP010149161.1:0-38539 GCA_902168425.1 Peromyscus attwateri | reverse complement strand
GGCAGACACGGTGCTGGAGAAGGAGCTGAGAGCACTCACTACAAGGCCACAGACGGAGACAGACAGCTGGTCTGGTGTAGGCTCTTGAAACATCAAGGCCGGCTTCCAGGCACAGCCTCCTCCTACAAGGGCACGCCTCCAACAAGGGCACACTTCCTAATCCTTCTAATCCTTCTCAGACAGTTCCATTCCCTGGTGATCAAGCATTCAAATTTATGAGCCTTGTTGGGGGCATTCTCATTTAAACCACTACACACTCGTAACCACACAATGATTTCTAAGTGTGTAGGCAAAAGTAAAGACTCACACGTCTCACTTTAAATCTAGTCGGAAGTGATTGTGGTTAGTGGGGAGGCATGTCACAAGCAGCGGCAGTGGCCAGACAGTAGGCCTCTTGCAACAGACACTTAGCTAGGTTAGGAATGCAAGGGGAAAACGCTAGACAGAACTTAAAAGAGTCACCCTAAGAGTCACAATAAGCCTGGGTGGTGGCTCCGTTAGTATGGTGTTTTTCTAGTATGCACAAGGCCCTGGACCCCAGTCCCAGTGCTCGGCTGTGTTCACAAAGGAGCTTGTTCTGTAACGTTATTTTCCCATAATCCTTCCATCCAGCTGTGGCTCACATCCTTCTGTTGGTTTGCTTTCTGCTCTCCTGGGGATTTAACCGCAGGTCTTCCACAAGGCAGGCAACAGCTTTGCCGCTGAGCCATGCTTCAGCCCCTTTGCCTTCCCTCTTTAGTTTGGAGACAGGCTCCAACTAAGTTGTGGCTCAGGCTGACCACGATAGCCCAGGTAGACTTTGAACTTGTCATTCTCTTGCCTCAGTCTCTTGTGTAACTGGGATTACCTGCCCGTACCTCCAAGCCTGGCTGGCTCACCTGTTTGTTTGTTTGTTTTTGTTTGTTTGTTTGTTTTTGTTTTTGTTTTTTAACTAGCTTTTGCTCACTGCTAAGTCACAGTTACCCAGCAGTGTGCTCTAAGTCAGGTGGCATGCTAGTTTTTCCGGACTCATCATTTTAATTGCGTGGGGATGTGTATTTCTAACTTTCTACTATTTTATGTTAATCTTTTCAAACACAAAAGATGCTTGGGACACAGGCCCAGGAATGCTACATTCAAGACTTCCACGTTACAAAATTGTCCTTGAAGAAGAAACACAGTAGCAGTGTGCTTGCAGAGAGGGCTGTCTCTTTAAACCCTTCCCCCAGCTGACTGTTATTTAAAAAGTAGGTCAATAATCCTTGCAGAGGATAAAAATCTCTTTCTCCACAGGAGGGAGAGGAGGGGAGAGGAGAGAGTTGGGAGAAAAGAGGGGTAGGCAGGCAGGGGGAGATGAGGGGAGGAGGAAAGGGGAGATGAGGGGAGGGGTGAGATGGAAGGGAAGGGAGGGAGGAAAAGAAGGAAGAAGGAAACAGTGTAGATGGGGCAGTGGCTCCTTTCAGGTGTTAATGAGAATGTGCCTTCTCTGAAAGATGGGCCTGTAATGAAAACTGCCAAAAGAAGTGAGCTTTTATCTCTGGCTCTCCTCAGATCACCAGGGCAGCAGGGTAACTAATTTATGGGAAATTATTTTGTAAACGTTTGGGGGGCAAATTTTGACTCAGTGGCTGAACAAGGTTAAGGCTACTTTCTTTGTGAGACTCTTACTGAATAGGAGATTCCTATTCCTCAGTGAGCACTTTCTAAGCCTGGTGCTTCAGAAATGCTTTCTGGACATGGGGAAAGCAACCGCTCAGGAGTTTATGTGATTTTTCAGGGCATCAGGGGATGTGGGTGGGGTGTGCCATCCATTTCCTTTAAAATCTTTTAATTTATAGGGGTGTGTGTGTGTGTGTGTGTGTCCACAAGGCCAGCAGAGGGGGTCAGAATGCCTGGAACTAGAGTTACAGGCCATTGTGAGCTGCCTGACCCAGGAGTTGGGAACTGAACTCTGGTCCTGTGCAAGAACAGCAAACGCTATTAATCAATGAGTCATCTCTCGATGACCCTCGAGCACCCAATTTCCTTTCTTGTTTCCCCCACTTTGGTTATGTGTATGTGGTACATGTACTTATCAGTGTGGGTGTGTGTATGTGTGTACATGTACATGCATGTGGAGGCCGAGGTTGATACCAGGTATCTTCCTCAGTTGCTTCTACCTGTATTTTTGAGAGACTCAGTCTCTCAGTGAACCTGAACTCACTGATTTGGCTAGACTGGCTGACCAATGAGCTTTAGGCCTCCATTTGTCTCGGCCTGCCTCCCCTTCTCTCTGGCATTGGGGCTACAGGCATGCACAGCCTTGCCTGGCTTTTTGAGGCTGATGGTATCAAAGACTTGACCTGATTTGGGTTTCAAGGTACAAAAGAGCTGTCCAAGAAACCCAGAACCAATAACAGAGCACCTTTCAGGGATCCGTCCTGACCTGCAGCGCTGGCACTCACGTTCCTCTTGGAAGATAAAAAAAGCCACTAATTCACACAGAGATGCTGGGTTTTGATGAATGCTTATAATGGGGATCCGACAGAGGATGGGAGGAAGGAAGAACTATTCAAATAAAAATAGGCAGTCATGTGTAGACTCTTGTCGAGTTAGCCATGGAAAAGTGGGCCTGCTGAGTCATCTCGTAGAGGGCTTGGTAGGTCCCAAATACACACCCTAAGAGGCCCAGGATGCTGATCATGATGTCCTTGGCAATGGTCACACAGCTCATGTTCTCGGAGTAAAAAGTGGTGATCTCCAGCAGGGGTGGGATGATGAGGGCCAGGGCGCTGCTGCTCACAGAGCCCACCAGGGAGATGACCAGGTCCAGGCGAGGGATGAGAACGGCTGAGAAACCTGCAGAGAGAGAGGAATGTAGACTCACTGAGTGTGCCTCAAAGAGGGGAGTCCCCAACAAGCATGGCTTTGGAGTTTAACGATTAGGCCAGGCACCATGGCTCTGGACCCTGCCTGCCCCCCAATCCTTTTTTAAATTATCATTTCTGTAGAGAAAAAAAAAATTGTGTGTGTGTGTGTCTGTGTGTTTGCCTGTGCACCTGTGTGAGTGTGGAGGCCAGAGGAAGGATTCAAGTGTCCTGCTCCATCATCTCGCACTCTGTGCCTCATTCCCTTGAGACAGGGTCTCTCACTGAATCTGGAGCTGGGCTGGCAGCCGGCACCCCGCCCCCCCCCCTCCCCCGCCCCCCCACACTGAGTCCCTTCCACCCTGCACTATAATAAACACCCGAAGTCCAGCGCCCTTGCTTCTCTAGGTCAAACATCCCCAGTTCCCTCGCTCTTTCCTCCTGGGCACCTCTTCTGAACCTCTCTCTCTCTCTTCCTAGAATGTTCCAGAGAAAGGATTGCCCAGCCCTTCTTCCAGTGTTTCCTAAACAGTGCTCACAGCGAATGAAAGGGTGGATAAATGACTAGAAAAGAGGGAGAAGAAAGTACTGAAATACCCCCAAGTCCTTAACAAATCAGCCCTTTGGGGGGTTCTTTACAGTTAAAATATGTAAATTTCTTTACAATTAAATAATTGAGGACACAGGGACTTGGCCCTACATGAAATGGGAAGGAGAGAGGCCCTAGGGAACCAAGTCCCCCATTCTGTCATGGAGCTGTGTGACGTGGGGATGAGACTTAAATTTCTCAGGGCCATGGCTCCCTCAGTTGGCAGGAATGCGGGATTGGTGTGAGTGTTAGACACACCAGTACAGCGGCCAGCAGGAAGGCAAGTGGCTGTGTAAGAAAGATCTTGCCTTCCCCCGTGAATCGGTCAGTGCCCACTCCCTTGGCAATAGGACTGGGGGTGGCTCTCCTTATGTGGGTTCTCTAAGCCCGTTTTCAGGTGGAAAGGTGAGAAGCAAGGAGACAAACATCTTGTTGATCACAGAGGTAAGTGGCGGAGCCAAGGCTGCTGGGGTGGGCACTATACTGGGGTATGACACACGCCAAGGGTTTGTGTAAATAAGCACCATCTCCCCAACTCACAGGTCAGGCAGACCAAGGCGGTGCGGACGGTCAGGTCTACAAACAGAGCCCAGTTCTCAGACACTCTTGAGATGACGTAGGGGATGATGATCTCAGCTGGGACGTGGAACTGGAGGGCATAGGTGAAGAAGATGCCAACAGAGTACATCAGCTTGACTGACTGGTACAACCTGCAGACAGAACGTGGAAAGGATGTGAGACGCCACCAGGCTTCCGGGAAAGACATTGAAAGGATGTGAGACACCACCAGGCTTCCAGGAAGGTGGTTCAGGACTCATCGGAAGCTTCACAGGTCAAGAGTCAGCGACCTGGGTCAGACTGGCTCAGAGGGGACGTGGAAGCATGCAGACCTGGAGGTTCTGAAGCCATAGGAACCTCCAGGTATTTCATTTAAAAAACTATAAATGTCGTATCTATGTACAGTAAAATTCACAGTGCAGCAGCCATACAGCCACGACCATTTCCCCACCCCTGATTCTCACTGCAGTTCCCTCAGCGTTTGCCATGACTCCCATGTGGAGGTCAAAGGACGACCTCGAGTGTCCATCCTCACCTTCTACCACATCTGGAACAGCATCTCTCCTGTTTGTTACTGCTGCACATCCGGGTTGGCTGCACCCCACGGGCTCTCCTGTCTCTGCCTCTTGTCTCACTCAGGAACACTGGCATCACAGATGTGCACCACTGTGCCCAACTTTTATGTGGGTTCTGGGGGTTCTAAGTTGGGTCTTCATGTTTGGGTGGCAAACACTTTACCCACTGAGCCACATTCTCAGCCCTGTGCCTACAATCTTAAACAGAAAGTAGGGGAGCCACACACACACCCACAGATGCACGGTGGCACGTCTTTAGGAATTGTTGACCTTTGTTATTTCGTCAAATATAAAGCTGGATGTGGTGGCACTTGACTGTGATCCCAGGACTTGGGAGGCAGAGGCAGGAGGATTGCCATAGGTTTGAGGCCAGCTTGGTATACATAGTGAGTTCCAAGTCAACAAGGCCTAGACAGTGAGATCCTGTCTCAAAACAATAAATAAACAAAATATTTCTTGTAAGTTGTTCCCTGTGAATACATGTCTGGGACTTCTTCTTCTTCTTCTTCTTTTTTTTTTCTTCCCCGAGACAGGGTTTCTCTGTGTTGTGTTGTTTTGGTACTTGTCCTGGAACTCGCTCTGTAGACCAGGCTGGCCTCGAACTCACAGAGACCCACCTGGCTCTGCCTCCCGAGTGCTGGGATTAAAGGCGTGCGCCACCACTGTCCGGGATATGTCTGGCACTTCTATTTAACAGCACAGAGATTTTTTTTTTTTTTTTTTTTAGTTTTTTAACTAGTCAAAAGTTAATGGGAAACTTAGATTATTCTGTCTTTTGCCAAGAAAACAATGCAGCAAAGACTATCTCTACATATATCCGCATATCTCGGCACACCCCATGCACTCACATAGCTCACTTCTGCATATGTCAGCATATACGACACATCTGCTTATCTCAGCATATATAGCACACACCTCCATATTCCTTATCTACGCATCAACTCCAGAAGTAAAAATTATTTTTAAATTAATTTTTTCTTGACATTGGACCTCACCCTATGTCCCAGGCTGGTTTCTAGGTTGGTATGCATCCAAGAATGACCTCAAACTCTGGATTCCATTTTGAAAGTGTTGAGATTAGTGACATGAGCCACCGCTCTGGTTTATGCAATGCTGGGGATTGAACCCAGAGCCTCATGTATGCTAGGTAAGCACTCAACCACTGAGCTATGCATCAGACCCCAGCCATGATTTAAAATTTTGATGCCTATTGAAATACTGCCCTTTTGTCCTAGTCTATGGCTCTAAGTGCCAACATGATGTGAATCATGTCAGTCTCCGACATTGCAGTATGTGTGTGTTCCTATATGCACATGCACACGTGTGTGCAGGCATGTAGCGGTGTCCTTCTTCAGCAGCCGCCACCTTGTTTTTGATGAGGGGTCTCTCTGTGGGCCCCGGAACTCTCACTGATTTGGCTAGGCTGGCTGGCCAGCACACTCCAGGGATCTGCCTGTCTCCATCTCCCCAGTGCTAGGATAGCAAGCATACACCTCCAAACCCAGGTGTTTTGCAGGGGAGGGGGTTGAGACAGGGTTTCTTTGTTTAGTCTTGGCTGTCCTGAAACTCACTTTGTAGACCAGGCTGGCCTCGAACTCACAGAGATCCACCTGCCTCTGCCTCTGCCTCCCAAGTGTGGGATTAAAGGTGTGCACCACCACCGCCAGGCAACACTGTAATTTTTAAAACTGGCATTTCTTTTGTATATTTGGAGGATATTTTTGTGTATAAAATTCTTGTTTTATGTACTTACCCTCCCTTCTTTCCTGGAATTGTTGGTGTTTTTATTGGGAAGGGTTGTTTATTCAAGACTTCCCTCAAGAGTGAGTGCCTCTCCCTCCACTCACTAGCTGGCTTACACCAGCTTACACCAGTGTGACTGGAGCTCACTGCCTATGTATTTAGCTGCCACCCTCAGAATGAAAAGGCTCTGCCCAGGATAGCTAGAGGAAGTGCAATCAGCCAAGAATAAGACCCACATATTAAGATAATATCTTGCTTGCATAAAATAAGGCACAACTTCAAAGCATCCACATTCATGATCTCATCTGGTCATTAGCAGGGCACAGTGAGGAGGGTGGGGCTCGTGACATTTTTTTTTATTTTACTGCTCTGGCTTTGGGGAAGTGAATGCCACCATTACCCCACCCAACTGAAAGGCCAAGGCTGTAAGGACCCATAACAATGGTAACAGCTGATAATCCGCAGAGCTTGCTGCATGCCAAACACTTTTCTAACATTTTCTGTATATTAAAGCAGTCGCTGCCAGCACACACTGCCAGCAAGTGCAGCAGAGTGCTGTTCATCAAAGGTTTCTAGGCCCTTCCCTGCCAGGGTGAGGAGTCTGACAGGAGGGCTGCCTCTGCTAGCTTAAGTTAGAAGTTCACACTGCTGCTCTAGCTGCTTGGGAAGGCCAGGTGGCGTTCAGTGACTCTTTGTCATGACAACCAGAACACTCTGGAGTGTGGCTGGCCCATTAGAATGAGAACCTGGGCCATCCCATAATGGGTTGGTGTGAACAAAGAGTTAAGCACTTGTGTGCCAGCCACGGTGATGGTTCACGACTGAAGCATCACGAAACTGTCCTGACTGATACCGAGAGGCACGAGTGTAAGCCTTACTGTGCAGAAGGGTGGGAGGCTCGCCCATGGGCATGGAGGATGCAGAATGCGGATCCTATTAGTTAGCTTTAGAACATGTATTTAGTCACTGGGAGCCCAAGACCTCTGTAAAGATCCCTCTTACAGATGTTTCCTGGATGGATGGATGAAAGAATGAATGACTGAGGGTAAGGACTCCAGGCTGAGTTCCAACTGGGGATACTCAATAGCTTAAGTAGCAGTCCATCTGTGGTACATACCTAAAATTATTTGTTATTTGTTTTTACCCAGGTAATGGTAGTACATGCCTGTAATCCCAGCACTTGGGAAGCAGAGGCAGGTTGGATCAGGAGTTCAAGGCTAGCTTTGGCTACAAAGGAAGTTTGAGGTTATCCTGGGCTGCATGAGACCCTATCTCAAAAATTAAAAAAAATATTATTCTTATTTTTATCCAACCTAGGTCCTCAGACAATCTGCACAAATGCTCTACCATGGCGTTTTCACGTTCTGTTTCCTCAACAGCCCAGCATTGCTCATCTTAGGGCCTTTGCATTTTGGGGTCAAACTTGGAAGTCAAGTCTGCACTCCCACTAGACAGTGTTAGCTGGGAAGGTCACTGAGAGCCTCTGACGTTGACGTCCTCATCTGTTCTATGGAGTCCTCAGTGACAATGAGAGGAAGCACAGTGCCTGGTCATCAGACTCACCCGTAATCGTTATTAACACGCATGTCAACAGTTCACAACAGTTCATTGCTTCCTAAAGGTAACCGGTTCACGCATGCGCATTCCGCCACCAAGGCTCGCCGCCCACGCCTCCCTGTCCCACTCGAGGCAGGCAGGTTCCTACCAGCAATTGGGCAAGTTGAGGGTGATGCTGGCCTGAGTGTCTGAGCCGAACTTCATGTAGCCCAGGGTCCCCAGGCAGATATAGAGGAAGATGACAAAGGACATCCCCAGATACAGCACGGCAGGAAACTGCTGTGGGCTCTTCATCTGGCTTTTGAGAGGAAGAACCTGGAAGCAGACAGTTTGGGAAAGACCAGGTCGGAAGCAATGGCCATGGTGTGGGTGTAGGTTCCCTTATAGGCACAGGTGTTCTTCTCCTGGTGGACTGAGTCAGCAGGGACCCCTCCACAAAGCTACACCCCTCCACAAGACTACACCCCTCCACAAGACTACACCCCTCCACAAGGTCACACCCTCCATACAGCCACACTTGCTATATTGCCAAATCACTCCAAATGGCCACGCCCCTCCACGTGGCCACATCAGCTTTATGGCCACGCCCCTCCACGTGGCCACACCTCCTCCAGATGCTCACTCCTCCTCCATCTTGTCTCACGCTTGCTACTGCCCCACCACCCTGCTCAGTGTGGGCTGATTAGTCAATTTTCCATCTTTGTCGTTGTCTTGGGAACTTGAGGTGTGGTCCGGGTTGGGAGGTGCCCTCATGAGTGCAGACTTTCCCGTCCCCAGGAGGAAATCATGCTGCACTGCCCTCAGCACTGCTAGGGTGACAGGGACTCGCAGCTGGCCACCCTGTGGGGTACCTCATCGTTCTTACCATCCCCACGCCTTCAAAGGTGAAGATGGCCGTGCCAAAGAACAACAAGAAAGTCTTCCAGCTTGCAACCAGGGGCAGGCTGCTGTGACGTGGGGTCTCCTGAAAGAGAGGAAGGGTGTTGGCTTTGCCGTGGGGAGGTCATCTGGGGTCGTGTCCGATGACAGATAGTGTAAAGGGCACTGTTACTTCCTGTCTTATCTTTTAAAAAGTGTTCTAATCAATTAGCTAGTTTATTTCGGGACAGAGTCTCCTGCAGCCCAGGCTGACCTTGAACTCAATATGTCCCTGAGAACGATTTTGAATTCCTGACCCTCCTGTCTCCGTCTCCATCTCCAGTGCTGGGACTACAGGTGTGCACTACCAGGTGTAGTTTTACGCAGTGTTGAAGATGGAACCGAGGGCCTCCTGCATGCTGGGTGAGCCCTCTACCCGCTTAGCCACATCTCAGTCTAGTTTATTTACATTGACTGTGGCAAAGCAGCACCAAACTTTCCATTTAGTCATTTTACCCACTGAATGTATGCACTCCGTGACGTTCCCGCCACTACTGTTCATCAGCAGAACTTTCTTTCTTTTCTTCTTTTCTTTTCTTTTTTTTTTTTTTTTTTTGAGACAGGGTTTCTCCGTGTAGCTTTGTGCCTTTCCTGGAACTCACTTTGTAGCCTAGGCTGGCCTTGAACTCACAGAGATCCACCCGCCTCTGCCTCCTGAGTGCTGGGACTAAAGGATTGCGCCACCACCGCCCGGCGATTCCTACTTTTAAGAGTCTCTGACTAAACTTAGAGTTCACCATTTTAGCTAGACTGTCTGGCCAGTGAACCCCCACCTGCCTTCACTCTCTCAATTCTGGGGTTACATGTGTGCCCCACTGTGCTAGGCTGTCATGTGGATACTGGGGCATGGGAACTCAGTTCCTCTGCCAGGGCAGCAAGCACCTCACCCGCTGAGTCCTCTCCCAACCTCCACACTGTGGTATTTCTTGGTATTTCATTGAAATGATGGGGAGTGTGACATCCTTCTTTATCTCTTGTTATTGAGCCCCAAATCCCCATCTTCTCAAACGACACCTGATCACAGATGGCATTCAGCAGCTAAATTACCTAGCAATTCAGCTTTTGGATATGACTTTGACACTGAGGATGAGGGTGTTGATGATAATGATGTCTAACTTTTACAGCTTGTGGGACACAAGTATTTCTAGAAATCATCTAGGCTCAGAGCAGGGGACCGGACCGACCACTTTCCCAAAGCATCCGTAACTCTGCCGTGCCTCAGAAGCCTTGGACCCTGACCTCCTTCTGTGTGGTGTCAGACACAGACCTGGATGAGATACTCGAAGATCAGAGCCAGGCTGCCCAGGGTGGTGATGGTGGCCAAGGTGGAGAAGATGGACAACACCTGTGGGTTCTGGACCAGCACCAGCAGGATGAGGAAGGGCAGGATGGTGAGCATGTAGAAGCGAGCATCCAGGACGGGGGTCAGCACCAAGCTCTTCCTGGGCTGGCAGACATTGGAGGTGAAGTGAGCTTCTTCCACAATCTGCCAAAGGGGCACAGTGAAAGTTGGGGCATCAATCAGGAATCACTAAGAACCATTTCAAGTAAGATTTCAGTTGAATGGCTGATGACCTACTGCCCCAGCAGAAAAGATATTACTCATGACTTGTGTGAAATTTCAATATAACAAGATGCCTTTGAAAACATTTTTTTAAGGGGCTAGAGAGGTGGCTCAGTGGTTAAGAACACTGGTTGCTCTTACAGAGGACCTAAGTTCAATTCCCAGCACCCACATGGTGGTTCACAGTTCCAGGAAAGCCAGCACCTCCTTCTGACTTCCATGGGCTTGTAGTGCGCATACATACATGCAGGCAAAACATTCATACACATAAAAATAAAGTAAATAAATCCTTAAAACATTTTTAGATTTATTTAATTTTATTGTATGTGTGTTTTGCCTGCATATATGTAGGTGGATCATGTACATGCCGGGTGTTGGAAGAGGTCAAAAGACGGAGTCAGGTTTCCCAAAACCAGAGTTACAGACAGCTGTGAATCACCATGTGGTGCTGGGAACCAAACCCGGCTCTGGGTCCTCTGAAGAGCAACAAATGCTCTTAACTGCTGAGCCATCTCTCCAGCTCCATAGGTGAGTGTCTTCTGTGAGTCTGCACACTTACGCACATGTGTTCCTGGGGGTGGGGCCTGCAGAGGACAACTCAGTATTGTTTCTCAGGTTTGTCCACCTTGGGTTTTTGACACAGGGTCTCTCATTAGCTGTGTACTGGGCACGTTAGGCTAGATTGGTCATCCAGTGATCGGCAGTCACCTGTCTCTGTCTCTTCAGCACTGGAATTACAGCTGCATGCCACCAAATCCATCTTTTTTATATGTGGGTCCTGGGAGATGGTACCCATGCCCTCGTGCTTGCAAAGACAAGAAATTTACTGACTGAGCTATGCTATCATGTGCTCCCCCCACCCTACCCCCACGTTTTGAGATAGGGTCTCATGTATCTGAGGCTGGCCTCAGACTTGCTATGTAGCCGGGATTGACCTTGAACTTTTGATCATTCTGCTTCTACCTTCCAAGTGTGGCATTATGGATGTGAGCCACCATGCCCGGTTTTCGGTGTCCTGTGTTTTTATTTGGCAAGCCTAGAAACCTTTAACTGTAGTGCGTGTGATTCTGACAACCGGAAACCCTGGGCATCATAAAACCCAAAGACCCAACGGTCTTTTTGTCTGATAGACAGTCTCTTGGTCCCCTCCCCCCTCACATGACCAGAGAAAAGGTTTCAGTTGCACAAGCACATCCTCTGGGCAGGACTGGGAACCGAGCGGTCGCTCCTGGCTCCTCCACCAGCCTCTCTGTCACACAGCTCACTGTTCTTCCTGGATGGCTGGGTGTGCTCTTCCGTCCCACAAAGCCATAAAAGAATGCTCTCACTGACTTGTCTCATGTTAGAGACATGATGAGGGGAAGGTGACAGCCTGTTAGACATCTTGAATGTGGCAACCTGAGATGCCTAAGGTCGACTTCATGTATGCTTTCCAGACTGAAGATGTGGGACTTTGGTTCTGCTGTGGTCCCAACTGTGGTCTAAGATGGGGCAGACTGGTTCAGATGTTATGGTCCCACTAACAGCCCTGGCATCGGGAGGTCCGCTCTCTTGCTCTCCTCGTTCTCCTCTCTCTCCTTCCTCTCCTCCCATTCTGCCCAGAAGAGCCCTCTTTACCTGTTGTAAATTGTCTGCCATAAACATGAAATACACGCTGCAGAAGCCCAGCTGAGTGATGATCAGCAGGAAGCTCACAATGTACCTAGAAGGAAGAGGATGAGGAAAAGAAGTTATTGTTTAAAATGGGTTTCATTTTCAAAACAATTATTTCTGATGATTGTATTTTGAGAAATTTCAGGCCCTCAGAAAAAGCTGATAGTATGGTAGAATTAACAGCCGTAAACTCTGGCTTTAGGTTTTGTTTTGTTTTGAGACAGGGCCTCATGTAGCCCAGGCTGGCCTCTCGTTAGCCAGGTGGCTAAGTGTGACCTTCAACTCCTGATTTTCTAGCTTCTACCCCAGCAGTGCTGATATCACCACAACCATCCACATCCACACAGTCTCATAAATGTCTGAGCAGTTACCTTTGCCCTGATTACATTCTGGGTATATATATGTATATATATTCAACACACACACACACACACACACACACACACACACACACACACTCTTTTAGAACCATTTCAATGATAATTTCAGAAGTCATGAAACATCTACCTGGAATACCTCAAGCAGATGTCTCTTAATCCTTGACAGACAGAAATTAACTTTAACATCAAATATATAGTCTATATTTTAGATATCTTATCTCACAAGTGTCTTTTTCTTTTTTGAGAGTGGCATTGTCTCATGTAGCCAAGGCTGTAAACTCCCTATGTAGCCCAGGCTGCCTCTGAATTCCTGATTCTCCTGCTTCTACTTCCAAGTGCTGGAATTGCAAGTGTGCCACTATACCTGGCTTAACTTTTATTTATTTATTTTTAAATTTCCAAGGCTGTGTTATACTTAGCTGTACCTGTTTAGTCTTTTTTTCCCCCCAACATGGAATATTTTGTGTGCATGTGCACCTGTTGGTTTTTTGTTTGTTTGTTTTTATTTTTATTTTTATTTTTATTTTTTTGTTTTTTGAGACAGGGTTTCTCTTCATAGTCCTGGCTGCTCTGAAACTAGGTCTGCAGGTCAGAACTCACAGAGATTCACCTGCCTCTGCCTCCTGAGTGCTGGGATTAAAGGCGTGCACAGCTGTTTTACACTAGGTTATTTTGGAGAGTCCAGGCTGGCCTTCTGTAAACTGCCCGCAAGCTGTGTTTGTGTGACCATTTCCTCCAGATTAGACTTCTGGAAGCACTTTGGGCGGGACGACAAAAACATCAACTCTGTTCCTCTTTCTTCTTTCCTTTTTTTAAAAAAATAATTCATTCTTATTTTATGCACACTGGTGTTTTTGCCTGCATGTATGTTTATGTGAGGTGTCAGATCTTGGAGTTATAGACAGTTGTGAGCTGCCATATGGGTGCTGAGATTAGAACCTGGGTTCTCTGGAAGAGCATTCAGTGCTCTTAACCGTTGAGCCATCTTTCCAGCAAACCTGCCCCCCCTTTCTCTTTCAGAACCCTGGGGGGGGGTCAACGGCCTGTTGTCCTGTGGTTACGGATCTCTCTTCACTCATATACCCCTCTTACACCCAAAGCTTTAGAACTTAATGAAGCCCTTTTATAAAGTTGGTTCCAGGCAAACCTAGGCCCTGCACTTTATTACAACTCTTAAATTTGAAAAATTATCTTGTTCTTCATGCTCTGTGGGTTTTTGTTCATTGTTTGGTTATTTCCTGTTTTCTGATACTGGGGATTAAACCCTGCATACTAGGCAGGTGCTCTACCCTTGAGCTACAGCCAAGTCCTGTTTTTCTTTTTGCCTTCAACTTTTTACTTTTTCAGTGGTAGCTTGCATTGGCAGCTAGCTTGTCCAGTCAGCATATCCTATTTTCTGGGTCCTGCTGACTTTCTTGTGTACCATTTATCCTGGTCTCCCATCCTTGGGGGTTTCTTGTGAGCTGATCTCAGACCAGGAGGTTTGATTAGGTGACGTTTCTTCACTGATTTTTTTTTTTTTTCTGGCAAGAGGATTTCAGATTAGATCTCTATTCTATCACAAGACACCTGTGGCATGGGCTGGTGTGGGCTTAACTTGGCACCCTGGGCAGGGCCACCACTGCACCCTCCTTTATAAAGTCCCCACTGACTGTCCATCTAAAGGCTGAGCATCCATCAATGATTGCTACCCATGGGGGGCAGGCAGTTCTTTCTCAAGCCACTGAGTTCCTCTTAGTGCCCTGAAAATGAAGAATCGCTGGTTGAAATGAGACTTCCCTCCAAGTATTTCCAACTTTCCTCAGTTACTGATCTCCAAAGCAATGGGACAAGGGAATCCTGGCGGGTGGAGAGTAGAGATCTCGAGTTCTAGTCCTTGCTCTGGCACTAAATTCCTGTATGGCTTTCAGAAGCCTGCTTGTCTTCTCTGAGCTGTGTAATTTTTCCATCTCTACAGGCATGGGTACAGTGAACTCCGAGGGCTGTTTTTGTCCTACATAGCTACTTAAGATAGCATCAGCATGGATCCTGACCTCATCTGGCTGATAACGAACAGTTTCTGATTGGGAGATCAGTGCTGGCCTGAGGAGCCTGAGGTAGGCGGTATGGAAGGGGCCTCAGTGTTGACTCCCTGCCTGGAGAAGAACTGTCAGAAAAGGTCTCACGGAGGGGCCTCGGGGTGTCTCAGTTCCTCCACTATCGGGGTCTTCTGTACTTTTGAGGTGTTATTTTGTTGTGAGAACCCTGGTCCCCCCCATTTTTCTAGGGCAGTGAAATCTCACCCTGGGTCCTATTCGAGATTGGTAAGATGACCAGAGATGCTCAAATAGAAAAGCATTTTGAACACACCATCAATGTGTGTGTGTGTGTGTGTGTGTGTGTGTGTGTGTGTGTGTGCTCAAGTGTGTGGTGATGAGGATCTAAGCCAGGGCCTCTAGCTGTGCTGCTGAGCTACATGCCTTTTTTTTTTTTTTTTTTGAGACAGGGTTTCTCTGTGTAGCCCCGGCTGTCCCAGAACTCACTCTGTAGACCAGGCTGGCCTCAAACTCACAGCAACTCACCTGCCTTTGCCTCCTGAGTGTTGGGATCAAAAGTGTGGGCCACCACTGCCTGGCATGCCTAGCTGTTTTAAAATCCTGGCCCAGGGGTCTCCCTACATCACTATGTCTTGAATTCAGGGAGGCACTGAGCTCTGGGTACTTCTGACAGCCATCAGGGAGGGTGGCTGTCCTGGCTCCCTCTGCTACTGTGATAAAACACTCAGACCAAAAGCAACATAGGAGAGGAGAGGGTTTATTCAGCCTACACTCCCAGGTCACAGTCCTTCATTGAGGAAAGTCAGGACTGGAGCACGATGTAAGAACCTGAAGCAGAACTCAAGGAAGAATGCTTCTTACTGGCTTGCTCACGAGTTCATGTTTAACTAGGTGGGTTTTTTTTTTTTTTTAATATATATAGATCCATAGAATGGGGCTGTGGGCTGGACTCTCCTACACCAATTAACAGTCAAGACAATTACCAATAAGCCAATCTGATCAGGGCAATTCCTCAATTTAGGCTTTCCTCTCGGATGACTCTATGCTGTGTCAAGGTGACAATTAAAGCTAACTAGGACAGTGGCATGACAGGTCTATGCTACCAGGACTGACTCACCATTAACTTCTTATCAAACAAGGGGTAATAGGATAAAGATTTCTCCATCTTGTCTCAGCTGAAGCCATATTTGGTCTCTATCCCCTGCCCTGGAAAGTCCCGTGGGAAAGCACCCAACTCCATTCTAGACACTTGATCGAAATGCCCCAGCTAACTGCATGTTCCTGGCTCTTGTTAAACTGCTTGCTGGCTTCCCCTTGCAACTGCCAGCCAGGATGTAGTTTTTCTGTGTTCTTCATCTTTAAAAACTCCCTGTAATATGCATCTGGGGCTGCTCTGTGAGAAGTGTTTCTCTCCAGGCAGTCGCAGGCCAGCTTAATATGGACTCTCAATTCGAACTTTGGTTGTGGAAGTGGTCTCTGGGTCTTTACCCCATAACAAAGGGAACAAGCTAAATGTCCATCCCCAGGGGAATGTTCAACAAAAGCAGGGTAAACTTCTGCACCAGAGAACTCTGTGAGCCTTTAAATGATGAAATGTGTCTGCATGTCTCAAGATGAAAAAAAAGAGGAATATTGTCTCTGATGATTGATTTCTGCTGTTTGGGTGGCAGGATGTAGAATCACAAGGAAAACAAATCTTTGGCATGTCTGTGAGAGACATTCTAGAATAAGTTGGCTATCTGGGTTTAGTGATGCATGTCTGCAATTCCAGCACTCGGGAGGCAGAGGCCAGCCTGGTCTACATAGTGAGTTCCAGGACAGCTAGGGTTATGTAGAGAGACCCTGTACAAACAAAAACCCAAAACCAAAAAAGTAAAAAACAAAAACCAAAAAACAAAAGAACAAAAACCAAAAGAAAAGAAAAGAGAAAAAGAAGAAGAAGAAGAAGAAGAAGAAGAAGAAGAAGAAGAAGAAGAAGAAGAAGAAGAAGAAGAAAAGGCTAACTGAGGTGAGAAGACCCACACTGGATGTGGGCAACACCATTCTATGTGCTCGGGCCCAGACTGAAAAAAGGAAACCGTGAGCTGAGCCACCATCAATCATCTCTCTGCTTCCTGATGGTGGACACAACGTGACCAGCTGCTTCCTGTCCCAGCTGCCATGCCTTTCCCAGCACTATAGATAGAATCCTCTGGAACTGTGAGCTGGAATAAACCTCCATTCCTCAGGTTGTTTCCCTCAGGTACCCTGCCACAGCAACAGGACAAGTAACTGTTACACCATTAGATAGAAACATCTAATTTCAGGCTAGTTGTGGAGGTGCACTGCCAGCACTTGGGGAGGAGGAGGAGGGTCAGGAGTTCAGGGTCGTCTTGAGGCTACAAAGCATGTTTGAGGCCAGCCTAATGATTGGGAGACCCTGTCTCAAACACACAAATAAGCAAGCCAGAAAGCAAAATGAACTTCAAGTTTACACGATTCTAGGCAACATACAAGAAAATGTAAAATGATCTAGGGCTGGGGCCGTAGCTGGGTTGGTAGAGTTCTAGCCTAGTGTTTATGAAGCTTCACTTCTCGGCACAGTATGAGCCCAGCCAGGTGGTATATGGGAAGTTCAAAGTCATCCTTGGCTCCTTAGCTAGTTCAAGGTCAACCTGGCTATATGAATTCTTGATGTTAGGGTCCTGGAGAAGTCCCACAAAAGGCACCATCCAAGTATGCAATCAGCCAAGAGCGTTTATTATTCCAGCATGCTGGGGCCTGCAATCCCACACAAAGGCAAGATGGTGAAGACCCCGAAGAGGGATATGTGGCCTCCTTTTGAGCATAGCCAAGGGGAGGTCCTAGAGCAGTTAGGTCATTTTATCTGTGATTGGGTTAAGAAAGTGGCAATCATATTAGTATATCTATATTGGCCAGGGCTAGTCAGAGGCTGATCAGGGCTATGGTTTTCCCATTTTGGGGCAGGCCTGGGGGAGTCCCAGGCTAGTCCTTCTTTGGTTATCACCTTGAGCTGTTTGTGGCTCAGGTCTGCACTGCATGTATCAGGCCTCCTTGTCCTTGCTATTGGGGGCGCTGGAGATTGCTTGTCCTTTGTTTGTAACTCTTTCAGAAACTGCTTATTCAGTCTCAGGAAACTGAAATGAGGCCTGATCTCTGAGAGAAGACCGAGCAGCCTGTTACAGAGTCTGCTTGGTCCTCTCACTTGTCTTTCTTTCAGAGAAAAAAAAAAGTAATTAACACATACCTTTCACACTCACACACATCTTGATATATATACACACAGAAAAAGAAAGCCTTGAAAGGGCTATTTATGAACCAGGGTGAAGAAGGAGGTGGGTTGGGGCCATGGGGAGATCTTCTACCTTGCTTGATAGTTTCCAAAAAGAGCCTTTCTGCTTAAAAACTTACGTAAGCAGGGGCTGGAGAGAGGGCTCAGTAAGAGCAAATACTCTTGTAGAGTACCCAGGTTCAGTTCCCAGCACCCACATCAGGTGGCTTATAACCACCCATAAACTCTAGCCCCAGGGGATCTGGCATTCTTTTCTGGCCTCTCTGGGAACTTGCACTCATGTACACATGCTCACATATAAACACACAGATAGATATAATTAAACATAAAATTAAAAAGAAAACAAACTTGTGGGAGCAGACATATATAAAGACAGGGTAGGTGGGTGGGGGGGGTGATCATGGTTTCATCACTGTGAGTGTTTGTGACCGGTACCTGCCCCACACTGAGTGCGTCCTCAACCAAGGATTTGGGCATGTTTCCAGGCTGTACATTGTGGTCTCTTCATAGCTGACAAAACTCTTCTGCAGTCTAGGATGAAAGGACAAATGATGCATAAGTTAAACACTTTGGCTAAAGGTATAGTATGTGCCTAAGCTGGTGACTGCTGTGTATTTGTGTGACAGCGTAGAGTGTTCTGTGAATTTTCTAATAATAGCACCATTAATGCAACTTTCAGAAGTTAGTTACTAGCTTATGCAATTTTTTATGCACTTATGTTTTTTTTTTTGGGGGGGGGGGGACAGGGTCTCATGTAGCCTAGGGTGGATTTGTGCATCTGGGGATGACTTTGAACTCTTGATTCTTCTCTCCCCACCTCCCTGCAGGCATACATATGCTCAGCAGCATGCTTTAAACAGTGTTTAAGAAGATTTCCTTGGTTTCGTCCTTTGGAATAAGTAGTATCGGTGCATTGGTTTAAATAAGCAAAGCAGGAGAAGAGGTGGGGGAGAAGGGGGAGTGGGCGTGGCCGGCCAATGGCTGTTTTCGTTTACAAAGTAAACTTGACACTTCTATTTGGGAGCCCTAGAGAAGGTGATCTCTAAGTTTTTAAGGGGGAGTGGGTGGCTCTGCAGAAGGACCCTTCTGGTCCTGAGTGGGAACAGAGAGGAGCAGTGGCTGCTGGCCAGATGCCATATGCACAGTGCTAACTGCAGGGCGGGGGGAGAGAGAGGAGACTCAGGACCTTTATGGAGCCTTCTAACCCAGCACCCCCTGGACCTGGTGTGTGCCTGCCATCTCAGGACTGTGGAGGTGGACACAGGAGAGCCTGAGATCAAGTTCATTCTGGACTACATAAAGAGTTAAAGACAATCTGGGAAATAACCAAAACAAAAATGGCAGAAGGCCCTGGTTGGACAAAAGACCATTGTCCTAAAATGTTTATATCAGAGAAAAAGGAGAGACATGTTCAGCCAAAGGGCAAAGCCAGACTGATGCAACTGTGGGCAGGTTGGTGCCTGCAGAAGGTGGTGGGGGGGGCCCGAGGACTTGGGAAGGGGCACCCAGAGATTCCCTGATGGTGAGGAATGGGTCTAATAATAAAAAGAAAGAGAGAAGGGAGGAGAAAGAAAGAAAGAAAGGAAAGAGAAACGAAAAAGAAAAAGGGTATACAGAGTGGGGGCGGGGAGAAGGTCTGGAAGGAACTGGGGGAGGGGCTGAATATGATCCAATTACTTTGTATGACATTTTCAAAGAACTAATTTGAAAAAAAAAAGAATGAAGTTAGACAGGTCTTCAGAGACCAGCTCTGTCATTTCCCAGCTGTCTGACCCAGGGTAAGGTGTTTAAGCCTAAGTGTATTCACCTGTAAAATGGGAATTAAAAACAGCCTCTATCCCGGGGGTTCTGGAAGGAGTACAGAAATCTTGCAAAGCCCTTGGCTCAACAGAATCGCACCATTTACATGACTGCTGAATGAGCAAACACCCTCAGGGATGACATGTTTCACGAGCCGAAAGGGCTCTCGGGGTTGAGTGTGGCCAGCACACACTCCAGGCACATCCACTATTTGGATTGTATTTATTCGGCTTTATGATGAGTTCTGGAGACTGAACTTGCATGCCAGGCAAGTGCTCTACCACTGAGCTACATCCCCATCCATTACATTAACCTTTACTTAATATCTTTGCTTCAAAAATGCTCGTGATATAGCCCAGGCTGGCCTGGAACTGACAATCTTCCTGCCTCAGCCTCTGAGTTGCCTTGCTTTGACTTCTGTATAAGGCCTTTCCTCACTTCCAAAGACATACTGAATGTAACTGGGTCCTGAGGAGCTCAGTATTCTGTATTTTCATTGTATTTTTTTTTCTTTCAGAGAAAGAAACCACTGAGCTGTCTCTCTAGCTCTCAGTGATTTTTATATTAAGATTTCAGATGTATAAACCTGTGTCTGTGTGTGAGTATGTACATGTGAGTTCAGGTACCAATGGAGGAGTCCCAAGAGGACCTTGGATGCCCTGAAGCTACGTAATGTCGGTGCTGGAACTGAACTTGGGTCCTCTGGAAGAGCAGCAGGCTCTCCCATCCTCTAAGTCTTGCTTCAGTTCTCCTAGATGTGCATTTAATGACTGAAGCCATTGTAAACCACTCACAGCGAGGCTAACTGAGGTTTTTTTTTTTTTTTTTTTTTGGTTTTTTGAGACAGTGTTTCTCTGTGTAGCTTTGCGCCTTTCCCGGAACTCACTTGGTAGCCCAGGCTGGCCTCGAACTCACAGAGATCCGCCTGCCTCTGCCTCCCAAGTGCTGGGATTAAAGGCGTGAGCCACCACCGCCCGGCTGAGTTTTGCACTTTTATTGACTTGCCTAGAAAGGGTTTTCCTGGAACAAGTGGCCCCGACAACGTACCTGTATTGGGTTAGGGAGATGAAAAGGTAAACAGGGGATGAGACTGTAGCTCATTTGATAGAGGACCTCATACATAGGGCCCGGAGTTCGATCCCCTGCACTCTATCAATGGGGCATGGACTCACACGACTTTCTTACTAGAACGTGGGAGGTGGAGACAGGAGGACCAGGAATTCAAAGACATCTTCAGCTACATAGTGACCTCGAGGCAAGCCTGGGCTACATGAGACCCTGACTCAGATAAAAGGTAGCGCTGATGAGATGGCTTAGTGGTTCAGAGTACTTAACTGCTTTTACAGAGTATCTAGCGCCCACATGGTGGCTCACAACCATCTGTAACTCCAGTTTCAGGGGATCTGATTCTTTCTTCTGGCCTCAGGGGGCTCCTGCACACACAAACTCATGAAGGTACACACATACATACAGATTAAAAAATTTTTCAAAAAAAACTCCAAATGAACCAGGAGGCTTCTCTGAGGGTCTTGCACACACCCAGTAGTGCATAGGGCACTTTTGCACATTTTGTTACCTTTGGTGGCTCCATGTGAAGAGAATGAGGCTCAGAGCGGTGTGGGAGCCAGAGTGGCTTCCAACTCACTAGCTGCAGAACTGGGCCCACACCAAGACACCACATTAGCTTCTTTTGGAGGTGCTGGGGATGGGACCCAGGGGCTCACACATACTAGGTAAGCTTCTACCACAGATCTACTGGCCTGACCTTATTCTGCTGTAACCATGCACTTGACACAAAGCAACTTAAGGGAGGCAGGGATTATTTTGTCTCACAGTTTGAGGGGGCACAGTCCACCATGCTTTGAAAGCCATCGGGGATTTTACGGGGTAGGAGTGTGAGACTAGAGCTCCCCCACACCAACAAATCAGGAAACAGAGTGTGAGCAGGAAGCACAAGGCCCATTTCCTCCCACAAGTTCCACCTCCTAACTTCCTACAGCCTCCCCCAAACAGTGACATCAGCTGGACCAAGTGTCCAAACACATGAGCCTGTGTGGCCATTTCTCCTCAGACTATAAGACAGCTTGAGACTCTTCTGTAGCAGGCTTTCTTGGACTGCCAGCCCCCAAATCATGACACAAAGACTTATTATTAATTATAAATGCTCGGCCTTAGCTTAGTCTTGTTTCTAACTAGCTTTTTGTTTTTTTGTTTTTCTTTTTTTTTTTTTTTTTTTGGTTTTTTCGAGACAGGGTTTCTCTGTGTAGCTTTGCGCCTTTCCTGGAGCTCACTTGGTAGCCCAGACTGGCCTCGAACTCACAGAGATCCGCCTACCTCTGCCTCCCGAGTGCTGGGATTAAAGGCGTGCGCCACCAACGCCCGGCTGTTTTTTTGTTTTTCGAGACAGGGTTTCTCTGTGTAGCTTTGTGCCTTTCCTGGATCTCACTCTGTAGACCAGGCTGGCCTTGAACTCACAAAGATCCGCCTGCCTCTGCCTCCCGAGTGCTGGGATTAAAGGCGTGTGCCACCACCGCCAGGCTTCTAACTAGCTTTTTAAAACTTAAATTAACCCATTTCTATGTGCGGCCCTGAGGCTCATTTACCTCATACATACTGTCCATCCTGCTTTCCTGCTTCCTCCATGTCTGGCTGCTCCCCACCCCCCACCACTGCTGGCTGGCTACCAGCCAGCTTGTCCCCAACTGGCTGGCTGGCCCCCTTTTTCTCTCTGACCACCAGCCCTGCCTATCCCTCCTTTGCCTAGCTATTGGCCATTCATCTTTTTAATTAGACCAATCAGGTGCCTTAGGGAGGCAAGGTAAAACAGCAACACATCTTTACATAGTTAAACAAACAAATATTCTATTCCACAACACTCTTCTGCAATCCCTTTGCCACCTCTGGAGGATCCAGAGCAGCAGAGGTGGTAGCCTGGAGAAGAGGCTCTGGAATGGAGCCCATGGGGTGAGAGATGTGGACTCTGACCTCTGAGTGAGGTGGCTGGCACAATTCAGCAGGATATCCATACAGTGCACTGTGAGGACCCCGATGGCCAAGAGACTGATAGGCCCCACCTAGAGGGACAAGACAGGAAGACAGTGAGATGAAATCTAGCTACATCCACAGCCCCAGCCTAGTACTGGACACTAGGCTCTTTGCAGAATGCAAGACTCTAGCTGGGCTGTAGCTCAGTGATGGGGGCTTGTCTAGCATGTGTGACCCCCTGGATTCCATCCTAGCACTGCCCCCAAGCAGACAGAAAACTTGCTAGACATGGAGGCATGTGCCAAGAATGCCAACACTTAGGCTGAGGCCAATTTGAGCTATGTGTGAGACCCTGTAACCAACCAACCAACCAACCAACCAACCAACCAACCAACCAACCAACCAATCAACCAACCAACCAGAAGTTGTCCATGATGAGCAGCTAGCTCAACATCCTCTGCCCTGGAGGCTGTGTTCAAACATCCTATTTTAGTGCGTCTGTTGACGGGCCGCCCCACACTGGCTAGGAATGTTCTTCTAGGGGCAAAGAGTTCATCACCCCACACAGCCCAGGCCTTTTTCATCAGCCTCTGGGTATACTCTTCCAGAATCCCCATGCTAAAATTAATTCCTTTACACAGCTTAGCCCCAGCTCTCCTAAGACCCTTAAAGAAAGACCTTTCTCTCAGGATAGTTAATCAGCAGGCCCTGGGGACACTATGACAGGTGAGTCTGTTTGGAAGAGCCACCTTGTGTAATACAGGATGTGGGGGGGGGGGGGCTGCACCCCTGGGCAGGGACCATCCCCCCACCCAAGTTGTGACAATTGAAACTCTTCCTGGACATTGCAGACTGTTGGGAGAGGGAGTGGAGCCAGTACAGAACACTCTCCCCAGCTGAGAACAGCTGCTCCAGCGAGTCTGCTTGTCAGACCCCATTTAAGAAGCAAGGTTGATTGTGAATCACAGTCTTCCAGATGGGACCAAAGGGCACAGTGTGCAACTTTATAGATATGTTCTGGGTGACATCATTTTGTCACAAAGAAATGAATGAGGGGTCAAGAGTGCTGTTAGACCCCGCTAAGAGGCAGCCTCCACATGGCAGAACCTCTCTTGTTTGCAACCTTTAACCCTAGGGCCAGGCATACTCCTAGAATGACCAAGTAAGTGTTTCTCAGCTAGATCACTGTCAGAGGGGGATAGAGGGTCTCCACATCACCCGACAATTCTTGGAGACAAAGAAGGTAGTCTAAAGAGCTAGCAGGACATCATGGAGCTTGCTGGCAAAGACAGTCTGGCTGAGGCCAGACATGTTTAACACTCTTCTGCAGACATCTATCTAGAACCTAGAGGGCTCCCAAGGAGAGGCTCCTCCCTCTGGCTGGGACTGTTAGTCATCAGAAGTCAGGTAGAGGAAGTAAGGGGCCACTTCTCAGGCCTGGAGAAGATAAGCAGACCAAAGAGAAATTCTAGTGGTCCTCACAGGCCCTCACTGGGGCTTTCTGTGTGCAGGTCTCCAGAGCAGGACTGTGGAGAGCAAGGGGGGTCACAGATTCAGAGCAAGTATGCCAGACTTTTTCCTAAGGACTCCAGAGGAGACGCATGTAAGGGACAGCTTTCATGTCTGTAGGACACAGTACAGTTTTTGAAAGGAGGCATAACCCAGGAGATATTGTCAGCTGGGTGTAGGGGACATGGGGATTGATGGGGGACATCCTTATTCATATGCCTAGCCCCTATCGCATACACCATCAGATGGTTTTATCCTGATTTTTATTTCTCAGTGCTTAGGATTGAACCCAGGGTTTCATGCCAACAGTCTTGAAACTAAGCTACATCCTCAACCCTTGTGGGTTTTTTTGTTTTGTTTTCTTTTTGAGATAGTCTTGCTATGTAGCTTAGGCTGCCTCAAAACTCATTACATAGTCTAAGTTGGCCTTGACCTGCAGCCTTCCAGCACCACTTGGCACTTCATGAGGTGGTGTGAAACAGGAGTCACATACACACACAAGTTTACAGGGACGAGGTTCTCATAATACCCCAGGGACTGGAGAGCAGGGTGGTGAATGGGGATTCTGCACGTGCAGCTGGATTCTGAGTAACAGCTGCCCTCTCCAGGAGTGCTCAGTGTGTTTCCTGGTTGGTTCCAGGGAATTGATGGGCACAGATGCTGTTGCAGAGCCCAGTCCCCCAGAGCCACCCCACCACAGAGGTCTAGAGACTTATCTCCCCTCACCACAACTTGGATGAATCTAGTTTCTAGTCCATGGTGCCTCTTACCAACAATCCAGCATTTTTCACAGCCAGGGGAAGCCCCAGGAACCCTGTGCCAATGTTGCTTTTCAACAGGTGGATAAAGATTTGCATAAACCTGTGGTGGGGAAAGTGAGAGAAGATATCGTGTAGAAGGGATGGGGGGGGGGGCAAGGGCAGGAGAAAGGAGGGAAGGGAAGGGAAAGAAGAGGAAAGGGACTGGAGAGGGAGGTGAGGCGGGGCTGGCTCCACCCCCACTCCCCAGCATTTCTGTGTGTGTGTGTGTGTGTGTGTGTGTGTGTGTGTGTGTGTGTATACTTTTCACTTCTCTTTCTCCGTTTCTCTGTTCCCCCTGTCCTCATCTCTGGAACCCAGGTCCTTAGGCATAGTGGGTAAGGGCTGTAGCCCTGAGCTCTAGCTCTAGCTTGTCTGTGTACTTTCAAAGACATGTCAAATAAGTACTTGTAGATTTTACATAAACGGCATTTTAGGATTGGATGTAAAATATCACCATTGCTTGTCAGGGTTGAGGCATTCCATTCCGGTAATCCCAGCACTCGGAAGGCTGAAGCAGGAGAATTGCAAATTTGAGGCCAGTCTGGGTTACAGAGTGAGACTCTGTCTAGAGAACATCTATATGTCTGAGTTTGGGGCAGTAAAAATGGAACATGGGGTAATTGTTTACAGGAAGATCTATGTCTGTGGGGGAGAAGGACTGGGATAGAGACCCAGCAGAGGGGAACACTTTCCCGTGTCAGGGATGTGCTCTCTATGTCCTGCAGCTCAGGCTACAGACCACTAGCTAATCTATACGGGTTCTTTGCCAGAATTAGAAACTATGGTATTCCCTGACAACTCCCCAGAGTGACAGTCATATTCTTAGGTCTAGAGCTTTGCTGTGTTGTGGGGAACATGAGGAGGGCCTTTGGAGCTGAAGTCCGGCTGTGCTTGCCCTGGAAGGGTAATGGGACCACTTACAATAGTGCATCGGCTTCCTCTGGAGGGTTCTTCTGTGGGGAGACAGGGCTGCTGTTGCTGCTGCTGCTGCTGCTGCTGCTGCTTTTTGAGGCGGTCTTACACACGCTGAACAAATTCCGCTCACAGTTGTCATCTTTTCTAAGCAATGACGTCTTCCCCATGGTGAACAGGTAGCAGAGGTATGGCACTCAGCTACAGCAGGCTGGAACGAGGCCCTCCGTGGTTTTTCATCAGGAGAAGCCACACAGCAGGTGTTGGGTGCTGGCTCCTGACGCCTGGGTGTAGTCCTGAGTGTGGGAGTCAGGGGACAGAGGCTGGAGAAGCTGGAGTTGAGGGTGCCTCTCCGGGCTCTTGAGGCACCTAGGACAGTGTCACGGATCCCCCTCAGGACTGCCTTGACAGGACTCACACACTTTCAGCCTGTCTCCCAGCTCAGCCCTTGATGACAGGTCCACAGGGAACACTGACTGGGAGGAGGAAGGGATCATTAGCCTGGAAGTTCTGGCACCTGGCTGTGGGCTCAGGCTCAGGGTTCGCTGCCTCTGGCAAGAACAAGCCCCAGCTACCTCACAATGGAGGCTGCCCAGGCAATAAGCTGCTGCCCAGGATGCAGAGTGCCACCTGTACCAGCATCTCCAGCTGGAGGTAAACACTGGCTTGTGCCAGTTTAAATGCCAACTGCTCAGATCCTCTGTACAGGAGAACAGTGTGGACCGCCACCTAATTAGGAAGGGGGTAAATGGATACTTCTAAAAGCTATTTGTGGGCTGGAGAGAGGGCTCAGTTCAAGCATGAGGACCTGAGTTCAATCCCCAGAACCCATGTAAAAAAAGCCAGGTGTGGTGGTACACACTTGTGATCATGGTGCCAGGGAGGTGGAGATTGGAGGAGTCTTAGGGATCACTAACCAGCCTAGACTACTTGGAAAGCTCCAGGCCAGTGAGAGCTCTACACACACACACACACACACACACACACACACACACACACACACACAGATTGGTTGGGGCATGGTAGCAGATGGCTTTAATCCCAACACTCAGGAGGCAGAGACGGTGGATCTATGTAAGTTCGAGACCGGCTTAGTCTATATCGTGAGTTTCAGGCCAGCCAGAGCCACATAGTGAGACCCCATCTCAACAAGCAAACAAACACCTCAAATCAGAACCATGATCTGATGAACTGCAAGCCCTCTGGAACCACAGGCCAAAATGAGCCTTTTCTACTATAGACTACTTCTGTCTGTTACTTCTGGTCTTTTGTTTTGTTTTTGTTTTTTTTTTTTTTTTGTTTTTTTCGACAGGGTTTCTCTGTGTAGTTTTGGTGCGTGTCCTGGATCTCACTCTGTAGACCAGGCTGGCCCCAAACTCACAGAGATTCGCCTGGCTCTGCCTCCTGAGTGCTGGGATTAAAGGCGTGTGCCACCACCGCCCGGCCCTATTTCTGGTCTTAACAATGAAAAGGTAACCTCTGGAATCACCCAGCAAGCTCCTGTCCAGGGCAGTGAACAGTGATTTAAAGTGAGACAGCAGGGAGACAAAGTGGGCTAATTCTGAACAGTTAATTTTTTTTTAATTTACCTCTTTTTTCTTTTTGTAAAAAGATTCATTTATTTATTTGGGGACATGCCACAGTGTGTGGGAGGTCAGAGAACAACTTGTAGGAGTCAGTTCTCTGAGCATGGGGGTCCTGCAGTTCCAACTCAGGTTGTAAGGATTGGCGGCAAGTCCTTTACCTGCTGAGCCATCTCCCCTGCCCCTCTGGATACTATATTATTACTGTTGTTGTTGTTGTTGTTGTTATCATTACATTTTGAGATGGGGTCTCTTTAGTAACCCTGCCTGACCTGGAACACTCTCTTTCTCACCAGTCTGGTCTCGAGCTCACAGAAATTCACCTGCACCTGCCTCCCGAGCGCTGAGATGAAAGGCGTGCGCCGCCACCACCCCTGGCTGGTGAGTACTGTTTTAAATGTGAAGGCCCAGAGGATGTGCTGATGGACTTTATATGTGAGGTATAAAAGGAAGGGAGTAGTCAAGGATCACCCCGATCTTTGGGGGCCGAGGAAGAGGAAGTATGGGCAGGGCATCAGCACAGTACTGAAGCTGCCTTCCCAGAGCTGGTGCCCTGTGATTCCATCGTGTGTCTGTGGGGTGGTCTGGAGGCTTTGCTTATGATGGTGCCACTGTCACGTACTTCACCCTCGAGCTGTACCCTCGCTATGACAACCTTGAGGAGACACTTGTTCCCTGAAACCTTTAATCCCGCCACAGAAGGCAACTGTGAGTCCCTTTTACTCCTCAATGGCAAAGGAAATCTCTCTCTCTCAGTCTCTGTCTCTCTGTCTCTGTCTTTGTTTCTGTCTGTCTGTCTGTCTGTCTGTCTGTCTCTCTCTCTCACATACACACACACACAAGCCTTCACCCTTAGCTGAGGAGTTACTTGGCAGTTGGTAGCTTCTAAGGGAGGAAGAGCCAGTTTTAAGGCCATGATAGGATGTGCATGCTCCATGGATGGCCCCACACCCATGAGTGTATGGGTGGTGCAAATTGGACTCAGTGGGTAATGAAGAAGAAGAAGAAGAAGAAGAAGAAGAAGAAGAAGAAGAAAAAGAAGAAGAAGAAGAAGAAGAAGAAGAAGAAGAAGAAGAAGAAGAAGAAGAAGAAGCAGCAGCAGCAGCAGCAAGATTGGGAGGAAGTGGAGAGTGAGGGTGGATCTGGAAGGATTGAGGGAATGTGCTGGATAGTTTTATGCCAACTTGACACAGGCTAAAGTCATCTGAGAGGAGGGAACCGCAATTAGGAAAATACCTCCATAAGATTGGGTTAGAGGCAAGCTGTAAGATATTTTCTTAATTAGTGATTGACAGGGAGGGCCCAGTTCATTGTGAGTAAGGCTATCCCTGGGCTGGTGGTTCTGGGTTCTGTAAGAAAGCAGGCTGAACAAGTCATGGAGAGCAAGCCAGTAAGCAGCTCCCTTCCATGGCCTCTGCATCAGCTCCTGCCTCCAGGGACCTGCCCTGCTTGAGTTCCTGTTCTGGCTTCCTTCAGTGATGGACTATGATGTGAAAGTGTAAGCCAAATAAACCCTTTCCTCCCCAAACTTGCTTTTTGGTCGTGGTGTTTCTTTGCAGCAATAGAAATCCCATCTAAGACATGGGGGAAAAGGAGAATATGATCAAAATACATCGTATGCATGTGTGAAATTCTCAAGGAATTAATGCAAATATTATATTGAAAAATAGAAGAGTCCATCAGGGTCGCATGGTGGTTTTGCCTTTCTGTTCTGAGGAACACAAGCATGCCCGTTTTCAGTGGCAGAACCCTTTGACAGGCCCCCTGTGGTGACTAAGCCTTCCTCTTTCCCGTGGTTCTGTGTTAAGGAGTCTGAACTTGAGCAGGGTGTAGGAGGACACAATAAACAGTCAGCTAAGAAGACAAAGGAACAGGGTCACAGGTCACAAATTCCGTGCGCAGGTTTCAGGAAGGCAAAACTCAGATGAGGAAGAAGGTGGTAGAAATCACACCCCAGAGTCAACAGTCTTCTCCAGAGTGTCTGAGTGCTGGCACGCGTCCCCCCAGACAGCCACCGACACCATGTGGCAATTCTGCTCTTGGAAGAGTATGGTAATAGTGCATGTATGGGAAACTTACCACTGTCACCGTGCGGGCCATTATCACTAAGCACAGGGGTCACTGTGCATTCACAGGGCTGTGCAGTTTCTAAGACTCTTCCAGAAACTTCTTTTAGGATGAGTGGGCATGGCAGTGCATGGGGTGGGGGTGGGGGACAGAGGCAACCTGATCTCTGTGAGTTTGAGGCTAGCCTGGAACTAGTCTACACTGGAAGTTCCAGGCTAGCCAGTGCTATAAAGCAAGACCCTGTCTCAGGTTTTTTTTTTTTTGGGGGGGGGGGGGGAGCAGTGAAATGGATCGGTGTGTAAAAATACTTGTCACCAAGCCTGATGACCTGAGTTCAATCCCTGAGACTCACATGGAGAGAGGAGAAAACAGATTCTCAAAGTTGCCCTCCGAGTTACACACACACACACACACACACACACACACACACACACACACACATACACACACACACACACACACACACACATACACACACACACACACAAAATAAAGAAATACAACATAATTCTCTAGAAATATTTTTTCTCCTTTCTTCTTCACTTTCACTTTGCTCAAAGACCTTTAGGCCTGGCAGAGCAGCAGGGAGCTGTGACACTAAATGCCTGGGTCCCACACCCTCTTCTCTCTATGAAGGGTCTTGAGCTAACTGATGTTTCTGAGCCTGGCTCCTCATCTGAAAACAGCGATATATACGTACCTCAGGAACTGTTCTCACTGCTGTGACCACGGGCCCAACAAAAGTCACTCAAGGAAGGAAAGGGTTAGTTTGGCTCCCAGTTTGAGGGCACAGTCCCTCATGGGGGGACAGCACGGTGGCAGGAACATGAGGCACCTGGTCACATGGCATTCACAGTCAGGAAGCAGAGAGAGAGGATTGCCCACACTTAGCTTGTTTCTTCCTTTTTATTCACTTCACAGCCCAGCTCATGGGATGGCGCTGCCCATATCCAAGATGGGTCTTCGCTTCTCCTCCAACCCTGTCTGGAAACACACCTCACCTGTGGGTGTGTCTTCAAGGTGATTATACACCATCTTCTGTACTCCCCGAACCAACAGCGAGCCCCAAAAGTTAAAGAAAGGGTAGTTGAATTGGGTGTGGTGGCACGCATTTGTAATCCCAGGAGAGGAAAGCAGGAAGATCAGGCACTCAAGGACAGCCTCGGCCACATAGCAAGGAAACCCTGCCTCAAAGGAGGAAGAGGAAGAGGAAGGGTTCTTTAGTGGAGATGGGGAAAAGTCACATGTACACGCATGACTATGTTTGAATAACCAGACAATACTAACAACTTGAAAATAGAACTGTCACTCAGCTCTGCTCATCAGTAGTTGAGATGATGTGGATAATTGCTAATGAGCCCTAGCTGGCATCCTGTCCCTTACATCAGTGTTTCTTATTTTATGCATTCCAAGATTTAGTTATAGCCGGTTAGGTCTCAATAATAAGACTAGGGGCTGGAGAGGTGGCTCAGTGGTTAATAGTGCCTGCTGCTCTTGCGGAGGACCTGAGTTCATTCACAACCACCTGTAACTCCAGTTCCAGGAGAGCTGATATTTTCCTGTGGCCTTTGAGGACACACACACACACACACACACACACACACACACACACACACACACCTAAAAAAGTCAGCTTCACCGAGTTGAAAGAGATGGCAGTCTCAGGGTAGAAGACATCACCAAATTTCCATTTATACCACATTTACTGTCGGCCAAAGTCACTTACAAGGTGACATGTAGACCACCATTTGGTAGACAAAGCTGCCACATTACATTGTCACAGAGTATTTATAACACTTTTTCTTAAACTATTATATAAGAACCGTGTATCGTGTCTGTGCCCAGTAGGTAATCGAGGATGTTCATTGCAAGAATTCAGAAATAAAAACCTACTCCAGTGGTGTCTGTGTCTGCTGCCCTTGGCTCATCGGCTTGACCCGGCTTTTTTCTTACTCACTGCTGGATTTCTGAGTTGGGCTAAAACTTCAGTGGTCTAGAAAGTTCAATGCCCTTATCTGTAACACAGACGGTGCCTTTTTTACCTGAGCATTGTGACTCACCTCAGCCCCCTCTATCTTGATGCTGAGGTGAGCATCATAAGTGTTCCCAGTCACTGCCAGGAAAAGGATGTGACCTGTTTACCAAAGATTGAGCCGGCGGAGATCTCCTTCTGCCAAAAGCTGGCCCTTGCTGCCCCCTAGTGGCTTCTTTTTTGCATAGCTCCACTCAAGGTATGAAATTAGATAAGTGACCGAAAAACAGGAGGGTGGAATCTAAAAGCTTCCATAGGAGAGCTCTCCTGTGAGGAAGACTAGAGGATGAGCAAGGTTTGCTTTTGGCTTTTTTTGTTTTGTTTTTGTTTTTTTTTAAATGACCAGCTACACCGTGTATCTGGTGAGTCTTGTTTTTTCACGTCTCGGACGAGAGAAAAGGCGAAGTGAAACAATAAACAACGTAAGTCACCGTGGGTGACTCTGTCACTGAACAAACATAGTGGCGTTGGACACGGGGAGAGAGTTCCCAGACTCAATCAGCTCATCCAGGGCCTGGTAGGTCCCCACCACGAAGCCCACGAAGCCCAGGATGCTGATGAGGGCATCCTTGATGATGGTCAGGGGGCTCAAGCCCTCCCCATAGTAGGTGGTCACCTCCAGCAGGGGCGGGATGATGAGGGCCAGGGCGCTGCTGCTCACGGAGCCCACCAGGGAGAGGACCAGGTCCAGGCGTGGGATGAGGATGGCCAGCATGCCTATGGGAGAGGAAGGGGGACAGATGGAGGATCTCAGCTTTAAAGACTTTAGAGGTTGTTATTGAAGTTACTTTTAAAAGGAACCAAACCTCCCTCAAATGTTCAGTTTTGCAAATAAAAGTTGAGGGACGGGGATGTAGCTCAATTGGTAGAATGCCTGCCTAGTGTGCATGAAGCCCTGGTTCTATCCCCGGTTGCCATGGTGACACATGGCTACAACCCCAGCGTTTTGGAGGTGAAGACTGGAGGATCAGGAGCTCAAGGTTTCCTTTGGCTACCTAGTTTAGTTCAAGACCAACCTGAACTATATGAGACTGTATAAAAAGGGAAAAAATGAAATAAAGAAAAAAGGCAGGGTGTGGTGTTGCATGCCTTTAGTCTCAGCACTTGGGGGGCAGAAGCAGGTGAATCCATTAATTCCAGGCCAGCCTGGTCTACACAGTAAGATCTAGGCTAGCCAGGGATACATACCAAGACCCCATAAAAACAAAACAACAACAACAGAAAACTTCAAACAACAACAACAAACAAATGGGAGACGGCTCTGTGGGTGTAGGCACGTGCTGCTAAGTCTGATGATCTGATTCTGACCCCCAGACACACATGGTAAAAGTTGTCCTCTGACCTGTACACCTGTGTCAACATGCACATGTGAACGATACATAAAATAAATAAATGTAAAAAAAAAATAAAAAGAAGGAAAAGATGGAGCTCCCAGAGCACCTGTTCTTATCTCAGGGGTGACACATTAATGGTTGATACAGTTCATTCCTGTTGTCCAGATGGAGTGTGACAGGGCAAGACAGAGCAGAGTTTCCTCCATCTTGTATTCTTGCTGAGGCCATTTCAGGTTTAATTAGAATTTGATCTCCTTGATGGAGAATTCTGTGGAAAATGACCCAACTCTATTCTAGGAACCTGAGGGGTCAAGAGGCCCCAGCTAACTTCCGTTAAACCATCTGCTTGTGCAACCACCACCCCCCTTCAGCTCCAGAGTGAGGCACTGAGATGTGGATTCTGCCTTTAAAGGCCTCTTGCTCTAAGTATTCCGGGCTACACCTGGGTCCCTGAATACCTGAGTATAGTCCCAGTCGGCTGGAATAAAGACTTCCAATCAGCTACAAACTGAGTGGTCATCCCTGGTGGGTTCCCCGCAACACTATGTGTTCATATTGTTGGGTTGTTGGGAGGGATTTTCTCTACTCACTCAGGTTCAGTGTCTGGGGTTCTGAAGACGGAGAGATTATCGAGAGAAAACACAATGTTCATTTGTGAGCTGCATCCAGGAGAGTCCAAGTGATGGCAATGTACACCCAGGTAATGAAGGAAGCAGGCTCGACTCATAAGCAGGGGGTCCTAGCAGTACTCACTCTCCCCCAAAACCAAAAGGAATGGAAGGCAGGCCAGTTTCGGATGGTTCCTTAATTCCAATAATGACAATGCTAGCCTTCTGTTGGGCTGGCCTTGCAGACAGGTGTGTATGTGTGTGTATGTGTGTGTGTGTGTGTGTGTGTGTGTGTGTGTGTGTGTGTGTATGTGTGTGTATGTGTGTGTGTGTGTGTGTGGGCTGTGTTTCCAGAACACCCTAGCTAGTCAGCAAAACAGGTTTAGATCACGATTTTTGTTCAACCTCTGTTCAAATGTCAATAGCTTCAAATGATCATCTGTTACTACTATTTCACGCATGTGTGTTCTGATCTCTTTCCCTGTCAAATGATTTTTGCGCATATGTTCATTTTTTATCCTTTGACAATTCCCTGTGGGTATGTACTGTATGTTGGTTACACTCACCTGCGACTGCCCTCTCTTGTCCCTCTCCCACTTGTCCCTGAGCTCTTTTTCTCAACAAGCCCCCACCCCCATTCATGTCTTTTTAAAAACGACCCTCTGCATTTAATTAGGGTTGCCTGCACGAGCATGGGTATGGGGCTCGTTTTAAATGTTGGCCTAAATTTACATGAAGTCCTGGAGGACCAACAGCACTTGTTGCCTGAGCATTCTCCTGGCTCCTACCTTCAGTGCCAGCTTTGGAGGGGAGGGGTGCTGGTTCTGGACTTTGATGACCTGGGTTTGAATCCTGCTTGCTTTTCTTCATTAATATATTCTTTTTTTTTTTTTAAAGATTTATTTATTTATTATGTATACAGTGTTCTGTCTGCATGTATGCCTGCTGGCCAGAAGAGGGCGCCAGATCTCATTACAGATGGTTGTGAGCCACCATGTGATTGCGGGGAATTGAACTCAGGACCTTTGGAGGAGCAGCCAGTGCCCTTAACCGCTGAGCCATCTCTCCAGCCCAATATATTCTTTAATTTAGTTACATTTATTTATTGAGTGTATATATGTGGAGTGTGTGCCTCAGCACGTGTGTAGAAGTCTGAGGCGACTTTTAGGAGTTGAGGCTCTCCTTCCACCGTGTGGGTTCCGGGGACTGAACTCAGGTTGTCAGGCTTGGGAGCAAGCGTCTACCAACTGAGTCATCTCACTGGCCTTTATTACTACTATTAACTATTGAGAAAGCATCTCATGTAACTCAGGCTGGCTTCGAACTTGCTATGTAGCCAAGGGTGACCTTGAACTTCTGATCCTCCTGACTCCACCTCCAGAGTGCTGGGATCCCAAGAATGCATCAACACACCCTCTTTATGAGGTTCTGAAGAATGAATGCATGCTGGGCAAATACTTACAAATTAAGCCATGTCCCCAGCTCCCAACACTCACCGGTCAGTTGTTTGACAGTGTCCTCCCTCACAAGCATTCTCATGGGGACTGAATAAATGCTACGAAATACAGCCTAGAAGGGTTTACCACAGTGCCTTGCACACGCCGTATCCTGATTATTATTTAATACACGGGATATTAATGAATCCGTCCTTTGGCTGGGCATCAGCACACCTGTCTAATTATGGCACGTGTAAGAATGGTTTAAATGGGGGTTGGGGAGAGGGCTCAGTCAAGTGTCTACCTTGTAGGCACAAGGACCTGAGCTGGATCCCTAGAACACATGTTAAAAAGAACCAGGCATGGTGGGGTACACTTGTAACCCCAGCACTGGGGAGGCATAGGCAAGTTGATCTCTGGGCCTTGCTGGCTAGGTAGCCTAGCCTAACTGGTGAGTTCCAGGCCAATGAGAGACCATATTTAAAAAAAAAAAAAAAGGTGGTAGTACCTGAAAAATGTCACCGGAGTTGTCTTCTGCCTCTACATGTATGCACACATATGAATGTGCGCGCGTGCACACACACACACACACACACACACACACACACACACACTTCTCAGGAAATGGCCAGGAGGCTCCCTGAGACTCTGTTCTACTCACACGTGAGGCAGACCATGGCGATTCGGATGGACAGATCCACAGGCAGTGCCCAGCGCTTTGACACCTGGGAGACAGCAAGGGGGATGATGATTTCCGCCGGGACATAGAACTGCAGGGCGTAGGTGCACAGGATGCCAACAACATACAGGAGCTTGACTGACTGGTACAGCCTGCAAGACATACAGCCATGTTCTCCATGGCCTGACACCCCCACACCTGGCCTCCTGGGGACAGCAGCCTCGGACTTTGGGACAGTCCCCTGGGTCTGTGTTTCCTTCTCTGAGTACAGAGGAGTCTCACCAGAGTGGAGAGAACAGAGAAGCATGGAGGGTATGATGGTAGCAGAGAGGAGGGCCATGTAGATGAGAGGCAGCAGCCCTGAGCACGTGCACACGTGGTGCCTTGACAGACCACTCTGTGAAGTGAGGACAGACAGGCTGACACTAGATACTTCTCCCAGGAAGACTCAACAGCTAAGTGGGCCAGGGTCCCAAAGCCTGGGTCTAAAGTCCTTAGTGATTAGAGTCTAGGAATTGTCTGTGTCCCCCCCCCAGTACACGGTATATCAGGAGCCCTCAACAAGTGCTCAGCTTAGTTTGCAGACCTGCCAAGTCCTGAATAATTGAGAGGGAAAGATGTTATCTGTGGATTGTGTGGAGAGAGGAAAGGAGAAGCAGGGTCGTGGGCAGGCTTGAAGCTGAGGGCAGGGAGAAGGGCGAGGCTTCAAGGGAGTTAAACGTGTGTGTGTGTGTGTGTGTGTGTGTGTGTGTGTGTGTGTGTGTGTATGTGTGTGTGTCCTATGTGTGTATGTGAGTGTGTGTACCACACGCATGTAGAGGTTGATGTCTGATGTCACTTTGCACTTTATTTTTGGAGACAAGGTCTCTTCCTGAACCTGGAGCTCACCAATTCAGCCCGGCTGACTGGGCAGTGAACCTCGGGGGTCCTCCTGGCTCTACCTTCCCAGTGCTGGGATTATGGGCACATGCCACATGCCTGGCTTTTTTTGGGGGGGGTGTTGTGATTGGATTCAGGGTGTTCATGCTTGCACGTCAAGTTCTCTTACCTGCTAAACCTTCTCCACAGCCCTGTTTCAAGTTTTCAACACTAGCTCCCCTGGCTTGGGGGGAGGGGTGTCCAGTGGCAGCGGACACTTAGTCATGAGCCTGGGAAGGGGAACCAGAAGGTTCCAACCCACAGGTAGAAGCCTTTGGTCTTCCTCCAGCACTCCCATCTTCTCCCCCAAGGTGACCAAGGACTCTCGCTTTCCTTCTGTCCTTTCCTCTTAGCTGTGCTTCCTTCGCACTAAGCTACCAAGACCCGACTCAACCTGGAGGCTGCTGCGGACACACCTCTGTAGCCAAGGTTCCAATGGTGGCTCCATCTCTCCCAGTGGGAGTGTCTCTAGACCTGGGTCTCCCTGCTCTGACAGGGAGAGGAAGAGAGCGACACGTTTCTACACATCTCTCAATCCCGACCACCCAGGAGCCATGAAGGTACCAGCAGTTGGGCAGGTTAAGAGTGATGCTGGCTTTGATGTCATCTCCAAACCGCAGGTAACCCAAGGCCCCGATGGCAATGTACAGGGTGGTGACGATGGACATCCCCAGGGACAGAATGGTTGGGAAGCGGCGGGCATCCTTCATCTTGTTTTCCAGAGGCAGGACCTACAGGAACATCACATTGTAAGGATAGGATAACAACAACAATAGCAGTAGCAGTATCAACCAGGAGCACAAAGAAGAGAAAGCCTTGCTGCCTCTGGCGTGTTCCTAAATGAGTCAAAGAAGGGACTTGAAAAGATGTTTGTATGCTCTTGCGCATGTCAATATCATTCATGATCAGAAGGTGGGAGGCAGACAAGCATCCACCATTAGAAAATGAGTAAACAAAATGTGGTACATCCATGCCGTGGAATATTATACAGCCTTTAAAAAGGAGGAAATTCTGGGGCTCAGCAGTTAAGAGCACTGGCTGCTCTTGTAGAGGACCCAGATTCAGTTCCCAGCACCTAGACCAGGCAGCTCACAACTACCTGTAACTCCAGCACCATGTGATCCGACACCCTCTTCTGGCCCCTGTGGGCACTAGACACACATGCAGTGTACATACATACATGCAGGCAAAACACTCATACACATAGAATAAAAATAAATAAATTTGTTTTAAAACAAAGGAAATTCTGACGCTCATTGCTACGTCTGTGGAGGCCAGAAGAGGGCGATGGATCTCCTGGAGCGTCAGTTACAAGCTGATGTGGGTGCTGGGACGCGAATCTTGGTTCTCTCCCAGAACAGCCAGTGCTCTAACTGCACAGCCATCTTTGCACTTCTGATTTATGACAATAGCCATTTGGACAGGGGTGAGGAGATACCTCACCGTCACACCCAATGGCTGATGAGAAGGTGCACATTTCCATGTATTTGATGGCCGTTTGTAGTTCTTCTAGAAGTCTCCACTTGGGTCATTCACCCGTTTTGCAGCTGGATTACTTTGGGGCTGTTGGCCGGGTCCCTTATACATCTTGGGTGTCAGCCCTCATCCTGGGTGTCAGCTCCCCACCCCACCCCACCCCCCACCCCCCGCCGTGTGAGCACGCGCCTCTTGTTCTGAAGGCCGGCTCCCTTCCGCTCCTTCCTATGCTCTGAAGATGCTCTTAGTTAGATGTAGCCCCATTTGTCAGTTTACTTTTTCTCTGTGCCTTTGGAGTCCTACCCAGAAAAGTCAGTCCCTGACCCACCACTGTGTCTGACCACCCCCACAGCATTCTCTTCTAGAAGTCTGAGACTTTCCAGTCTTCCGTTAATGTCTTTGATCCATTTTGAGTTTTTTTTTTTTAAGATTTTAAAAATTGCATGTATTTATTTATTCCATGTGTGTGCAGATATCACAGGACATTCTGGTGGGAGTCAGTTTTCTCCTTCCACCATGTGGGTCCCGAGGATTAAACTTAGGTCGTCAGGCTTTGGAGGCAAGCACCTTTACCGGCCGAGCCATCTTGCTGGTCCTTGGGTTGCTTTTTGTGTAAGGTGAAGTTTCCAGTTTTGGCACGGGGATAAGCGTCATAATGTTGAGTTTCAGGATATTTTTTCTTCCTATCTCCCCGAGTTTAAACTCAAGGG
>CABHPP010149160.1:0-46572 GCA_902168425.1 Peromyscus attwateri | reverse complement strand
ACGCTCTTAAGTGACTTGGGAACTAAATATTTATTGTTCACTTATATTTAAACTTAAATAGCTGCATGTATCCACTGGTACCATACTGAACAAAAACCTCCCAAGATGATGAACTGGGAAGATTTGTCGAGGCAGGGTACCAACCAGAACACTTCTACATCTACCTGCTTTCACTACTACCACTCCATGCTCCAGGAATACATGGTCTGATTTTTTCTTCTTTTCTTTTCTTTCTTTTTTTTGTGGTTTTCTTTCTTTTCTATTCTTCTCTCATATATTACACCCCAACCACAGTTTCCCACCTCCCCTCTCCCCCAGATCCACTGCTCCTCCATTTCCCTTCAGAAAAGGGCAGGCCTCCCAGGGACATCAATCAAACATGGCATAGCAATTATATATAATAAGATCCAATATACATTAAGACTGGATGAAGTAACCCAATAGGGGAAGAGGGGTCCTAAGCACAGACAAAAGAGTCAGAGACATCCCCCACTCCCATTGTTGGGAGTTCCACAAGAACACCAGGCTACACAACCATAATGTTTATCCAGAGGACCTAGCTCAGGTCTTACTCTTTTACAATTGTCCAAATGAGGCATGCATAGGAACTACACACTTTTAGTCTAATTATTGAGGGGACTAATAAGATCATGAATGTTGTGTGAGTGACAGAGAGCTTTCCTACCAGTTGATAACAATGTGTAGTGTTGTCAGGAGTGCCCATTCCCACAGTCATCATCCTGCTAGACCTTCAAGGATTTGTTCTTCAGACAGAGGTAAGATGCATATCTGAGTTCAATTTTAAATGAAACAATAGCCCCTTCATTGACTATATATGTGTATGAATTTGATTCATGCCTTTTCTTTTCCATTTGGCCCATATGTTCTGGAAGGTTTAGTTTCATGTTTCATACTAAAGGAAAAGAAGAAGGAAGATGCGGAAGATAAAGAAAATAACAAGAGCTATTTGCCAGCATGGGCTGGGTCAGTTCATAGTTTTCAAACCCATGGAATCCTTTAGTTCTGTCTTGTCCCTTGATTGAGATGGTCTCTTCTTCTGACCCAGAAATGTCACATGGGATCCAGAGTGAGAATGTATAGGTGAACCTCAGTTCATGGACACCTCAGAGACTGACTCAGCTCAACACATGTGCCCTCCAGCCAGTAGTCATTCACATCACCACCTACCGAGGGCCAATGCTCACAGAATCAGGCTGAGCTAGTAACTGCAGCTAATATTGAATTCCATGCAATTTGAAAATATTCTGTTTACTTAAAGCCCGGAAGCCTGGTATGTGAGGAAGAATCCAGGCATGAGCAGTGGTCATTAAATTTGTACATTTTTCTTTCTTGTTGCAATTTCATCTCTTCTGAGCAATTTAATGAAGACTCCAGAGGAAAGAATTAAATGTCTGCCGGTTCAATTACCAAATAATGAAAAGGTCGAAAGGAGCACCACGCACTGTGTGCTGGGCTCCTGCATCAGCCTATTCTTAGAGGCAACATCATTTTTGTGCTGTTCACAATCACATTTTGCCACCCACCAACCATGCAGACAAGAGTTGGTAGAAGCAGCAGAAACCACGAACTGGTGACGCGCACCCTCGCAGGGCAAAGGGACCCAGTCCTCTGGGAACAGCTCTGACCCACACAGCAGGAAGGCTGAGCATCTTTAAAACCCATCTAGAATACATCTTTAACCAGCCTGTGTTTAGACCACTTGCAGGGAAAGCCAGAGAGACAGAGCAGCCTGACTGACTGACTATCAAGGGTTTCAAAAACTCCCTACAGTCCTGACAGCATCCAGAAGGTGGATGAAAAAAATATATCACGACACCACGGTCCTCTGCAAGCCATGTTGCTTTGGGGTTTGATAGACTATGACTTGGGGGTTTATTTTCTTTGATAAGCGTGTTAGATTTAGCTGCATTTCTAAATTGACACACAATCATGCACACGTATGGAGTACAGTGACCTGTTTCCATGCACGTGCATACTGCACAATGTTCAGATCTGGGCAAACCGGTTCATCCATCATGTTAAATGTGTCATTTCTTTATGTCACGAACACTCAACATCTTTCCTCCTACCTACTTGGAAACATGCAATGCATTTTCCTCAGCTCTAGTTACCCTGATGTGCTGCAGGACAGTAGAAGTTGTCTGCCCCTCTGCCTGTACGGCTTGACATTCCCCTCCCCCTGCAACCTGCCCCTGAATATCAGTTCCAGTGCTTTAAAAATCAAATATCCCCGGCAACATTATACAAGGAAGAGGCAATTAAGCAGTTCCTTCTCATCTCAAAAATCAGGGCAACAGCCAGCCTCTCCCTTCAAGCTGGGGTCTCCATAACTCCATGAATAAGTCCCAGCATTGAAAGATTCCATACATACATCACCTTACAGCTTCCCTTTTGTTTTTAAATTCAGTTCTTCTTCCGTTTTTTGCGAAAGAAGAACTTCGCTCCTAGGAAAAGTCACACTGCACTATTTAAATAAAGGCTATAATGTATGTAACTGACCCACAGAAAACAGGTCTGTATGTTTTTAAATGTCTGTGTGTATATAAGTGTGTCTCTGTGTGTATAAGCATACATGTGTCTATATGAATTTATCCATGAATATATTCACATACTTATATGAGTATATACAAATATTCATGTGTGCAGTTATGGTAAGAAAGAACAAAGGAAGTCAATGGGGTACATATAAATAGGTGAACCAGTTAAAGTTGTTGGAATAGTATTTAAATTGTGTTTGGTATTGAAGCTTATCTGGAAGTTGAAATTATTTCTAAATAAAATGCTTCAAAATTTTGTCTCCCCCTTTCTTCATTTTGGTATTAGCTTCTTGCCTAAGGCTCTTACAATCGTGTGGTAGCCACACTGAGTGAAAAAAACAGCTAAGCCTGGGCTCACCTGAGAGAGGGCAACCAGCCCACTAAGGTGCTTAAGTAAAATGAGAATTTGCCTGCAGTAGTCAATCTCACTGAGGGTTCCAGAGTGGCCCCTGAGAAGCACTGGTGATTACTAGGAACCTGTGTGTAGTTGGAGACCAGGTTATGGATTGGGAATGCAAGAATACCTTCAGCTAACTGTCTTCTTTTTTCTTAAATCACTGCAAAGGAGGACGCTTAGTTTTTAAGGCTAAGATTTTAAAGATAACTATACTGTCTTCACCATACTTCAGTATAAATGAGAACGTAAGCTGTATGAAAAACAGAAAATGCCTAAATTATTTACACTGTGCTCTGGGGCAAGGGGCTATTGCTGACAGTAAACGCATAGGCTCAATTCTCTATTAGAATGAAAATTTTGAGTTAAGAACAGACATTGAGTTAAGTTAGATATTAATCTTCCTTATTTCTCCTACACTACCCAGCAACAGTGCTGAAGGACGCAACAGAGCAAAGATGTGAAAAAGAGAACAACCTGGGAGACCTCAACACCTCATCCTTGGGGACACATCTTAAGAGCCAAGCGGAGGGGTTTTTTTATGCATAAAACTCTCTCTACACAAGTTTCCTCTCATATGTTTTTAAAGACAAGACCATCGGGAAGGAGCGACTGTCAAGTACAAACTGGGAGAAGACATTTGTCAAAGAGGTTATAGCTCATGGAAGTTAACACAGAGGCCATGAAACTCGTTCCCACAGATGAATTAGAATTGATTCACATGAAAAATTGGCAAAATCTATGAACAGGCACTTTGCAGAGGATAGAGCACAAAGGCCAAGCAGCTTCGTCATCAGTAAGTGGAAATGCAAATTCAAACCTTAAGTAGTATGTCGTAAGTGCCAGGTTGGTAGAAATGACTAAGTTTAACAGAACTCAAGTGCAACAAAGGTATAAAGCAATGATATACTGACACATTTCTGGAGAGTACAATGTGATATACATACAATGGGGAAAATGACATTATATAGCAAAGTTGAAAGACCTACACGCCCTAATAGCCAACAATTGTATTCCTAGATACATGCCCATGAAACTCCAGCAAAGATGCAATGCACACTGTGTAAGAATTCGCATGTAAGACTTTTACAGTGGAAGCCATTGGAGCCTTCCAACAGTGTGGGAAACCATCAGCCTGAGGCATGCCAGACAAGGAGATGCTATGCAACATGTGCAATATATAAACAACAACCGGAAATTTAAACAAGAAACAAGGTTTAAAATGAACATTAAATAAACAATAATATCAATAAAGATGATCCTTAAGGTTCATTGTGTGAAAAAAGCAAATCTAGTTGATCCACGGCTTAATTTATGGAACATTCATAAATGATTTCCTTTAAGGGCTAGAAACATGTGGTAAAATTACACCAAACAAGAGAATTCTAAATAAAAATTCAAGATAGTTCAGGTCAGGAAGCTGATGTAAGAAGGGTGAGGTACATAGGCTTTTAAAGAAAATACTAATGGTTGATTTTTATCTTATTTTATTTTTGAGATGGACTCTCATCCAAGTAGCCTTGGATGGCATGGAGCTCACTATGTAGATCATGCTGGCCTCAAATACCCAGAGATCTACTTGCCTCTGCTGGAATTAAAGGCACACACTACTATGGCTAGCCATGGCTAGTTTCTTAAAGTGGGTGATGTATTACTTACTATACATACACTATATCTATTTTATAAATATTCTTTTGCAGATAGCCAGTATTTAATAAAGCAACTTTTAGGAAGTGGTGATGGAGCAATGACTGAAGACATTTTCTTGAGGACACATTGCAGGAAGAAAGGCAAGGGCAACCGCCTTGCAGCTGTGTGACACAGCAGCATTTCTTCCAAATGGGCCACGCTTACTCATCCACTGCCCTCCTGATCCTGTCAGGTTATTCACTCATCCACTGCCCTCCTGATCCTGTCAGATTATTCACTCATTCCCAAACTAATGATTTCTCAAAGTTCCCAGTAGTCCAGAAATGGAGGGAAGTTTCATTATGCTCACATAAAGCAGCAGCCAAGCTTCCCTGTCCATCATCCTATCCCTCATTAAAACATAGTCTTCCTTCATGAGTGAATGGCAGACCTACCCCCCTAATCATATATTTTGCACACATCTCTGAAGCTGCGACTGGGTCCTCATTATGCTCAAATGTTACCAAAAGCTTTTATGGCCTGACTTCCCACTCTGATTTTTCCCCCTGGTATTTGTACACATTCCCTAACGATAGTGAGCTATTTAAAACAAAGTGTCACTCTGTTCTCCAGCCAGAGCCTCAAATCAGATTATGTTCCTCCAGGCTTAGATACCTTCTCTTCCTGCAACTACATTCCTGTTGCCATCGCCCATTGAAAATGCAACAATGAGATTAAGAGCAAATGATACAGATATAGTCAGGATAGTATTTCAGGGGATAGAAGGACTCTAGATCCAGTGAGAGCTGATTCTTCACCTGGGGGGTCATTAAAGATAAGCACATACTCATCCCCTGTCCCACACTATGGCAGATGGGAAGGGAGAAGCCGTGCTCTATTTTGATTTTTAAATCAAATTAAATTAAATTTTAAAATTTAAAGAATAATTGTTTTCTATCAACCACTACAAGGAGGTTGGGCTCTAGTGCAGCAACATTCCAATGGGAAAAAAAGAAAAGATATAACCTAAAAATATATATTATTTTAAATAACCTAGCAGAAGGTCACACCCTAACGTATACAAAGGCCAGTTAAAATCTGCCTTTAAACACAACCATGTACCTCAGCATACTGTGCTACTGAGCTAGCTTCCACTGCTTCAACCTTTGTAGTGGGATGGTCCTTCTGTATGCTGTGAATATGTGTTTCTCTCATTGGTTGATAATATAGCTGTTTGGCCAATGGCAAGACAAGATAAGGTTAGGTGGTACAATCATTCGAGGATGGAGATGAAGAAGGGTGGAGTTGGGACAGACATGCCAGCCAGCTGCCAAGGAAGCAAGACATATAGAAAATGAGGTAACAAGCCATGAATCACATGGCAAAGCATAGATAAGAAATATGGATTAATTTAAGTGTAAGATCTAGCTAGTAATAAGTCTGAGCCATCGGCCAAGCATTTATAAGTAATATTAAGCATCTGAGTCAATAATTTGGGAAGTGACTGAGGAACAGGGAGGGACAGAGAAAAGCCTCCTTTTACAAACCTTCCTAGCTCCAGCCTTCATGGCAAATAAATAAGTAAATAAGTAAATAAATAAATAAATAAATAAATAAATAAATAAATAAATAACAGTGTTCCCAATCCATTGCCAACATCTAGAATAACCTAGAAAGGGGGAAAACATACAAGGGGTAAAATACAAACAGGTGCTTGGCTCTTGGCTCAAGGCCAGCTTTAATCACAGAGGTCAGACTTATTAAAGTACTGACTGGTACTGATTCTTGGTTGTGATTCTACCTTGGTGGAGTTAGGAATCTCATAGATTGGTTTTTAATGAGATTAAAATTAAATGAGATCAATAACAGCCACACTCTAGGTTGACTGTGTGGGCGAGATAGTGTAACAACATATAACACACTGGTACTTCTCCTGTACTCCTCAAACTGTCACTGCTGTCAAACTCTTTGCAACAAGGGTTGCTTTCAGGAATGCTTAGGGCCAGGAAGAGGAGGAGTTTGTCTTCCCACGTCAACAGCATGAGCAAATGCCAATCCTCTCCAACACTGTGAGGAATTACAGATGTCGAGCAGTGTGTGATGGGAAAATCTTAGAGAATCCCAAAAGCAGGGCATGTGTTTCTGAGCCAGGCTCACTCCACAAGGTTGGGTAAGTTCCTGTGGAAGGAGGGAACGCTGTAAGTTAGAGAACTGCTACAAATTTTCCTCTAGTCTCTGCATTTAGACCTGGAGTTCATGTAAGAAAAAGCATCCTTCTCTGGGCCAAGGAGTCTACAATTGGGCCTGTGTATTAAGAGGAAAAGAGTGGACCACGGATGCTGAGTTCCCCTCCCCAGAAATACTGGAGCTTAAGCTTCATGGTTTGCTCACTGAAATTTCAAATTACTTTAACTTCTGTTCCTTTAGTGACTTTCATTCTTAGTCTCTTTGGGATTTAGCTTTGAATCAGACATTTAACTTGGTGTGTGTGTATGTGTGTGTGTGTGTGTGTGTGTGTGTGTGTGTGTGTGTGTTTGTGCGTGTGCACCACACTCATACTAACCACAATGTCACGCTGTGCTGACACAGACACAGTGCCATGACTCCAGGAGAGCATGCTGTCAGTAATGGGTTCAGCGTGCTCACTTGTATTAATTCTAGAGTGGTGGCTGCATTCCATATGGTTTCCTAGGGCTTGAGTAATTAGGAGCATTACCAATTTGAAATGTCACCCAGACTCCAAAATTGGCTGTCAGGCTGTCTACACTTGCAGAAATACCAATATTCTCTTCTCCTACTTCTTCCTGGGCAAAGCATCATCTACTTGGCATGGTCCATTTTGAGAGCAGGCATGGCTGCCATTTCGGAAGCTGAGGCCACTCAGGTGGAGAGAAAAATCCATGTCTACAAAGAGAGAGGCACCATAATTACAAGACTCTGTAGAGCCCTCTTCAGCTCACCTAAGAGTTGAAGTTCTCAAGAAAGAATGGCACTTGTACCTGGCTATAATGGATGCCCTGCCGCCAGATGCCCTAGAAACGCATCCACACAGTTCTTCCTCTAGTTTCTTGGGATGTCAAAAAGCACAACATAGAATAGCATTTTCTGATTTTCTTGATCATCTGGATGAAAGCAAAGAAATGTCTAGCTTTCAAAAGAGAGATGGAAACAAGATCTGGAGAGAAAATGTAGAGGAAGAAATGGGGGGAGGGAGTGCTTTACAAAGGAAAGCTTTTGCCAAATCGGTCCATTTGGTAGGATGGTCCATTAACAGCCCCTGATCACAAAAAATGACGAACTGTATTTGTTATCCTTCTTGTTGCTATGACCAAATGTCTGACAAAGGCCTCTTGAAGAAAGGAAGGTTCATTTCGGCTCTCACTTACAGTTTACGGTTCATTCTGGCGGGGAAGGCATCAAGCAGGCGCATGAGGCGGCTGGTCACATTGTGTCTGCAGCCGGGAGAAAGAGATCAATATTCAGCTTGCTTTTACATTTTATGTGCGCTGTCACCCGCCCCAGCTGGTGAAATGGTGTTATGCACACCTAGGCTGTTGAATCTTTGCCTATCAATTAAACCAATCAAGAAAATTCCTCCCAGACCCACCCAGAGATGTGTCTCCAAGGTGATTCTAGCTCCTGTCAAGTCATCAATCAATAGAAACTGCCACACAGACTAAGGCAACTTTCTCAGTAAGTTGAGTCAAAATACCTTTAGTTATCTGGCTGTTTCAAAAAGGAGCATAGGCTTTGGGAACTAGTCTGATCATTTGCCAGCATGGTCCAGGTAATTCCTCCAGCTTCCTGCCTGTGTGTGTATTTTAAAAGTAAACAAGGGGATTTTAGTTATGTGACAAGGAAGTGAGGGTAAGGAAATGCAGAACATGTTGCCTTATGTACCTACGTCAGGCAACTTTAGAAACAGGGCCATGGGGCCAGGCAGAAAAGTCTGTGGTGAAACAGTAACAGCAAAGGCAATACTTAGACTCTGGAGACCTTCTGGCTGAGCACTTTCCAGATGGGATCTGCAAGAGTGCCAGCGAGGACAGGAACACAGACACTTCCATTCCGCTTTCCCTCATAACACCTCAGGAAGCCCCAGTGTCCTCTAATTAGATCTCTTTGTTCGCACAGAAAATTATACTGAGCTCATTTGTTATTCTACCATTGGTAGAATTTCACAGAATTGGTTATATTTGAGGACATTGGCAGATGTTAAATTATATTTTGATGCCCTGGGAAAAAATAACCCCCTTAGGCAGAAGCAACAAAAAGCAAGAAAATCTTTTCATGTCTCCAGGGACGTTTAGAGTTCCAAAGGATGTTCCCGTAGGCTCTTTCTGATCTTGGAGTGTCCTTAAGACAGAGAGCACACAGTGTTGTATCCATCTTACAGAAAACAAAGATGAATCTCTCCCAGTGTGTTATATGGCAAGTGAGTCGGAGAACTTGGGTGAGAATTCAATGACTAGCTCTTCACAGTGCTATGGCTCTATTTTAAGATTTATTTTTATTAGTGTGTGTGTGTGAATGTAGGTGCCTGTGGAGGCCAGAAGAGGGCATCATATCCCTTAGAGCTGGAGTTACAGGCAGTTGTGAGTCACCGATATGGGTGCTGGGGACAAAACTTAGGGTCTCTGCAAGAGCAGCAAACGCTCTCAACTGCTGAACCATCTCCCCAGCTCCGGTGGCTCCCTTCTTGTGTGGCAAAAGATGAGAGAAAAGGGCAGAGGAGATGTACTTCCAATCATATTTCACCTCTGATGGCTTCACATATCTGGAGAAGGTCGCTTTGGGCTGTTTCTGCTACGCTAAGCTACCGAGCAATCTCTTTAGCCTCTTCTGTATTCTTCTCTCTTCCCACTCTTCAAGAATTCCACCCCTTTCCTGATTCTTGCTATATCTTGTGCAATTCTCCGAGTCAGTGGCAGCTAACAGCCAAACCAAATGTTCATGTCTTCTCAGCATAGAGTTGTTCAGAAGCAGCTGCCTCACCAGGACGGCATTCTCATACTCCTGTACCTGTACATGCACAGGGCCACTTCTGCCAAGAATATATTAGGGGATGTGATGAATCACTGCAGGCTAAGGGTCCAGCATATGCTTCCAACACAAGCACTCGCTAGTTTATGATGGGTCCATTGAAGAATTTCTGAGTTTATAGAGCTATGGAAGGGATAAATATTCAGCAGAAACTCTACTACCAATTCTGAAGTCTGAACGTTCTCTGCACTAGTGATATGTAATAGTATACTGCCATGGACCATGGAGCATTTAAAGGTGAACTGCAGCTCCCAGTCACATGATGTTGCCTTGGTGTACTATGATTTGGATAGGTTAGGTGTATTAAATACATCTTTGATTTATGATAGTTCCAAATTAAGATGGGATGATAGTGAAGTAACCCAGACATAGAAAGATAAATAAGGCATGTTCCCTCTCACATGTAGATCCTATCATTAAATTTTTAGATTTGTGTGTTTAATCTGTAGAATCCAGGAAACTAGAAAAAGAACCTACAGGTTGTGATCATCAGTGCTTTCTGTTCCTTATCCAGCGATATTGAGACTGATTACTCATGATGAAAAGAATATGTGTTTCTGGGTTGGCTACCCAGAAGGCACTGGAGAAGGGATGGACAAGAATACACTATTATGACAAACAATTGAGACATAAGGATGGCTTAATTTTTAGTAACTGGAATACAATGATCAATTATTTCACTTTGGTGACATTCCTCTGCTCAATTTTTTACCTGGGAAACTCATTCTTCAAGATGTAGCTTCGGGATGTGTTCCCTGACTTTCTCACCCAGTCTAAACAAGGTTCTCAGGCTCCTGGTGCTCGGCTCTCTGCATGGGACACATATGATGCACACATCATAGGCTACTGCAAGCATTTCATGCATGCTTAACTCTCCTGCTTAGCCCACGTTCTCCCCAATACAGGTCATATCATTTATGTCTCAGCCTCTGGCCAGCACAGTAGAAAATCTAAAAACCATTAATAAATATCTATTGACTAAATAAATGAAGGGGGAAGACCCCAAAATGGTAATCTCCTAATTCCAACATCAGCCAAGCTATGTCTGGAAAAGGCCTATGATTTACATCAGCCATGATGACTTTGCGGATACCCCCACATCAGAAGTCACCCCAAGAGGACAAGCTCAGGATACTCTCGCCTGATCTAAGATCTTTATCATGAGCTGTTTCACTCAACATTCCTTGTCTTCTGAACCTCACCTGTTTCTTGTATCTTAACCTCTAAGCCACTTCACAATCCTTTTTCTCCCTTTCCACTCATTTTTTCCTTCATGATCTCTGCCCTTCTTATTTTAAATTAAATTAAACTACTTCATTTTATGTGTATGAATGTTTTGCCTGCATGTATATCTCTGTACCACATGCCTGCCTGGGGCCTGCCGAAACTAGAGCCAGTGTCAGATACCCTGGGACTGGAATTACGGACAGTTGTGAACTGCCATATAGAGCTGGGAATCAAACCCAGGTCCTCTGAAAGAGCAAAAGTGTTTATTATTATTATTATTATTACTATTATTATTACTGATTTTATTGGTGTTTTGCCTATATGTATAACTGTAGGAATGTGTTGGATCCTGGAATTACAGAAGGCTGTGAGCTGCCATGTGAGTGCTGGGTATTGAACCCTGATCCTCTGGAGGAGCAGTCAGTGCTCTTAACAGCGGAGCCCTCTGTTCTTGGTCTTTAACTACGGTCATGGTCACTCTTCTGTCACAGTGAGGGGCCATTTTCCACATCCTCATCCCTGACCCCGTTGTCATTTTACCTGGCTGATCCCCACCAGAGCCCAATGACAAGAAATCCTCTCGGGAGGGAATGTGCTGCTTCCTTCCTTGGCATGTCCCCCACTCTGTGGTGCTGTTCTACAGTCCTTTTCTTTTCCACTTATACAGTGGTTATTATGCTGGATATTTTCTATTTTGTCCTTAGACCTGTCCTCACCCCCCCTCTATTCTGCTGTCCACCAGGAGTCTGGTTTTCATGGACTGTACCAGGGGGCTTCCTGGCCATCTGACTTTGTTTGGGATCGGCTAAGCAAAGTGTTGTGGAATATTCCTTTACACTGTGTGAAGATATGTCACTGTGGTTGGTTTAATAAAGAGCTGAATGGCCAATAGCCAGGCAGGGAGAGGTTAGGCAGGACTTCTGGGGACAAAGGAGTCAGACAGGAAGAAAGGTGGAGTCACTAGTCAGACATGGAGAAAGCAGCATGAGCAGTATGAAGAGATGAGGTAACGAGGCATACGACAGAACGTACATTAGAATAAATGAGTTAATTTAAGTTATAGGAGCTAGTAGGACAAGCCTAAGCTAAGGCCAAGCAAGCTTTCGTAATTAATAATAACTATGCATGTCATTTTGTGTGAGCTGTCAGCCCAAAGAAAAATCCATCTACATATGGTGCTCAATGTGGGGCCATGTATATCCACATAAGGCCTGAGTCAGCTTAAAAAAAGAAGAAAAAAAAGTATGGAACATGGAATCAAATATGGCTGCCTGGTGACCACAGTCTCCGGTAGGCTCAGTGGCATACAGAGACACAGCTACCAGCCACTGCCTTTGGCTGGAACCAGCTACCAGCACCATGTACCAGTGCCATGCACTAAGGTAAGCCACATGGTGGCTGACATAGTGGTTTAAGATTTGTCTCATGTGATCAAAGAATGCTGCAGATGCTCAGTAAAGACAGATCCAGACAGAAAAAAAAAAAACCTCTAAACAGGTTACAGTGTGTTTAAAAATTGTGTGTAGGTTTAAAAAAGAGAAGAAAATTGGTACAGATAGTCATAAAAATAGTTTATAAACAATAAGATAATGTTTTTAAAGAGAGAATAAAACAATATAAAAAGATATAAGCCATGAGCTGGGTGGCAGTGGTGCATGTCTTTAACCCCAGCACTTGGGAGGCCAAGTTCAAGGCCAGCCTGGTCTACAGAGTGTGATCCAGGACAGACTCCAAAATGATACAGAGAAACCCTGTCTTGAAAAACAAAACAACAACAACAACAACAAAAAGATAAGCCATGTAAAGATGGGAAAATACACAGAGAGTCTGAATCCTATATGGTGTCTTGTTGATTTTGATTTTTGTGAATGCTAATGAACAGAGAACGACAGTGGCTGAGAGACACTGGACTGTGGAAGGGACTGCTGAAATAAACCAGCCTAGATACTTTAGAGATGCCTTAACTTTAAAATGGAAGTCAGAAAATGTATTGCTTTGGGAAAGAGGCTATGCTTTTGTTTCCACAGGAAACGAAAGGCTGTGGATTTGTTCAAGGTTAAAGAAGATCAGGTTTAATGAGGGGGTAGGAGGAAACCCCTGAAAATCCTGGCTATAGACATAAAGAAAGTTTGTGTGTTTTCAGAACAAGGGGACCAGGCACCAACGAAAACAGACGCCCCAGGTGATCCAACTTCTTAGAGTACCTCTGTTGCAGTTTCCTCAGAGTTCTGCATCCAGAACAATTTCAAGGCTGCAAAGGTTATATTCATGTATCTTTTCCAAAAACAAAAAACAAAAACAAAACAAAACAAAAATAGGCAGAGGCAGGGGGAGAGATATTAGGAAAGGGTAAATTATTGAATCTACTTTCTTTTCTTTTCTTTTTTCTTTTTTTTTTTGTTGTTGTTTTTGTTTGTTTTTTGGTTTTGAAGACAGTGAAGGAATTCTTGATCCAGACTACCCAGCCACTAACATTCCCTTTGGTTTCTAGGTAATCATCTTTAGACCAATGCCAAGGCCACCCTTGCTAGTGCTGAAGGCTTCACATCTCTGGTTAGTTAGTTGGTTTCCCGAATTCTCTCATATCTTTGGCAATGGCCACTTATCTGAAATATTCCTGTTGGGTGTGCTGTAATTTTTTTGAGGATCCTTGATGATCTACCAACTCATTCCTCAGATCACAGGCATCTCTACCTGGCCTTTTCCCCCTTCCTGGGCTGAATTCTCCTGTTATATGCTTTCTTGTTTTCACCTTCTCATACTCTTCCTTTGTAACACTCATAATTGTTATCATTTTCACTGATGAGTGGTTAATTGCTTAGTGTTATGGTTAGTTTAACTGTCAACTTGACACCATTTAGAATACCTAGGAAAGGAGTTTCAGTGAAGGATAATCAAGATTGGTTACCTTGTAGGGAATTTTCTTGATTACACTGGAATGAGAAGATCCATCCACAATGGGTGGCACAATTCCCTAAGTAGTAAATTGTTTATTGTAGCAAATCTAAGCACTAACATATATGCATTAATTCATTGTTCTCTGCTCTTGACTGTGGATGAATGTGACCAGCTGCTTCAAGTTCCTTCTGTGGAGTCCAGAATAGGGCATTAAATCCCTTAGAGCCGAAGTTGCAGACAACTGTGGGTCTTGGGTGCTAGGAACTGAACTTCAGTCCTCAACAAGAGCAGTATGTACCCTTAACAACTGAGATATCTCTTGAGCCCCTAATCTGGTGACTTTAAGAATTCTCTAAAAGATGCCTTTCTTTTGCCCCTAATATGTTATTATGACTTTATGATCCAGTTGGCTCTTGTGTCCCCTGTCCTTCTAGAGAGGAAGTTCATCCTCACCTGCCTACTAGATACCCAGGCAGTAACTGTAGATGTGGTCAATTTTTTTTCACATAGCATAAGAAAGTGTTATGAAATGTCTGCAAAGCCAATAAGGAAAAGTCAATAATTGGTCCATGTAACATCGGCCAAATGTCCTGTGAATTTATTGGTAAATAAAGTTTGTTTATTTTATTGATTTATTTTTAGAATGTCCTTTTGATTTCTTCAGAAAAAAAATCCTGTGAAATGTTTGGACATGAACAATATAGCTCCATGTAATATTAAATATATTTTTTCTTAGGTTTAAATTAAAAAGGTAATAGCCAAAGTATTATGAACGTATGAAACCAAACTATGCAGAATACACAGTAAAAATAAATATCAAATATGTGTAGTTGTCACAGGCTGTGTCTGCCTAGCAGTTTGTAAACATGGCCTTCCTTACTGGTGCTGAGGACCTGCTAATACAGTGCTGTCATTTTCACTGTATCATAGGTACAGACACTGATGATCAGAAGAGGTCAGTCATGGACTTGATGAATGGAAGAGTTGAGATTGTTTACTCATCTAACTCTAACCTTAAGCTCTTAGCCAGTCTCTTCCCTTTCAATTCTAGATCATCCTATGTACCTCTTCACCACATTGTTGGCCTTATGTTTGGCCCCAGCTACTCATAAATTGCCTTTACATGTCAGGGTCCTTATTATCCCATAACTAATTCCTCACATGAGGCTTGTTATTATTCCTTTCTCTTTCCTTGTTTACACACCTTTAAAAAGGCTCAGAACTGCAATACCCCAACTGCCATGACTGCATACTTTATATTCCTAAACTCTGTCCCCTACCCCCCCATGAACTCCTCCAGCCATAACTCCTTGCAGCCATTGCTTATTCTAACTGTTTTTCCCTCCTCTCCCAGGCAGCCCAAAGCTAGACCTGGCCCAGGCTCTTACATATGCTTCCATCAACACTGATAGCTGCATAGCTCCAGAGCCCACACCCAACCCTGCTGGTAGGCTAACTACGACCTGGCAGGTTGGCTGAGCAGCTCCTAGGCAGTATCAGAATGAGGAAACTGTACCAGCTTCTGCTGTCAATCACACCTCTAACTAAGCGTCTCAAGGGTGGCAGAAGATTCCTTTCGCAGCCTTTGCGGCTCGGACTTAAGTCTTGTTCGAATAATTAGCACTTTCATTATGGCAGAATTCTGCCACAACAGCTCCTCATAAGACAGAATTCCGTATCTGCTGTGCAGCAAAACTTCCTTTCACCCCGAGGGCTGCCCGTGTTTAAATAAGGCAGAATTAATTTTTATGAGTACCTGCATTTCATTCCCCTAGTCTTCCAGCAGGGGATGGATAAATGTATCTCTCATATGTTATCTGCCCTTTTACCTATTATTTCACAACTCCCTAGGACTTGGGAATCTACAAAGCCTATTGGCCACTTTTACCTTATCTTCCTATGGTTAGCCCCTCTTCAGAAGGCAGGAATAGATTCTGACACTATCACTTGGCCCCGAACCTCAAGCTCTGATTCCTTTGTCAGACATCTATTAAGTGTGTCTTGTTGCTCATTGCTCCAGGCACCTGGAGGTGCTGGGAGTGTGAGGAGGATCCAGCATGGCTGTTTGGCAGAAGGAAAGACGCCTGCAGGAAGAGGCCTGTTAGAGAAGAATACAGCAGTGTGCTAACGTGGCAATGGCAGAATGACAAAAGGCACAGAGCAGGAAGGAGGGAAGTCTCCTGTGTCAGGGGAATGACTTCACTGAAATGACCTGGAGAGTTGCCTTCATTACTGTTCTATTGCTGTGAAAAGACACCATGGCCAAGGCAACTTATAAAGGGAGGCATTTAATTAGGGATTTGCTTACAGTTTCTGAGGGTTGGTCTTTCATCATCATGGTATAGCAGCATGTAAGCAGGCTTGGTGCTGGAGCAGTAGCTGAGAGCTTTACATCCTGATCCACAGGCAGTAGGCATATATAGAGAGAGACACTGGGCCTGGTGTGAGCATTTGAAACCTTAAAGCCCACCCCCGACGACACACCTCCTTCAACAAGGCCATACCTACTCCACCAAGGCCACACCTCCAAATATTTTCCAAACAGTTCATTAACTGGCAACTGAGCATGCAAATATATGAGCCTATTGGAGGGCCATTCTCATTCAAACCGCCACAAGAATGAACAGTATAAAATAAGACAAGGCTGTACAAGCTGAATGCAGGGCTAGGTAGGACTCTTGGGAAGTATGTACAAGGCACTTAAGAATAACAGAGCTGGAAGCCAGTGATACCTCAGGAGCATGAGATATCAGAGGCAGAAGCATTAGGGGAGCATGGTTGAGACTTGAACAAGCAAAAGCACAAAAAAATGTTAGAGCCTTGGTGATGATTCTTATGCAAAGCAGGATTACCACTGAGTCATCAACAGAATGACATCATAGCTGCCTATCAGCAGCATCCCATCTCAGCATGACATGGATCAGGGCCAGGGATGAGTAGCAGCAGACAATGAATTCCTAACCAACACCAGCCACCTCTTTCATTAAGAACTTCCTGTTTACTATATCCTCCTCCACTTGGGTAACCTTGCTGGTTCCAGCAAGTGGGTTCTTACTGGTCTAGGGCAAACAGGTGCCTTCTCTTTTCTTCCTAATGATGGGCTTAAGCTTGGGAGATAGAAATGTGTTAATGAGACCTGAAGGGAAACCTTCTAGGAGGGATTGCTGGGAAAGATTCCCTCCTTCCTAAAACATACAAAAAGATGTCTTTTATTTCCTGGGCATGGTTAATATTTGACCATGATGCATCTGGATTACAACATCATAGAGCCAGGCATGGCAGTGGATACAGCCAGGAAGATCCTGAGTTTGAGGTTGGCCTAGGTTATAGTAAGACTGTTCAACAGCAACAACCCGGTAGAACCAGAATGAAATGTGCTATGGGATCACACTGTCTTAGAACTGTTTTAGCCAGTTTGACTGGGGATTACTCTCTTCTGGGAATGCAACCTTTATTGGTACAAGGAGAAAAAGTAGTTGGGAAACATTTAAATTATTCCAGGAATGATATGAGTAATAACTAATACTGATACGCATGATGAGGGAAATGATATCGGTTTCAGAAATGCTGAACTAGTAGAAAGAAAGGATTTGGAGACTGGAAAGGAGAAGAGAAAACTTGACCTGGCTCATCACTGCTGATTCTAATTCACTCTTGTTTTACATAGCAGGGCACATGCCTTGCAGTTTCACCGGAGGGGTCCTAGGAATTACTTGCATTGACTTTTGAAACCTGGAGCTGGGTTCCATTGCTAATGCTGCTGCTCTAACAATGCCTACCTGAGAAGTCTGCTGCCAAGGCCTCTCCTAGTGTCTCACACAGGTTCTGAGCAGGCATCATGAATCAGTGTGCACCTCATTCATGTTGGTGATTCAGAGGCAGGACAAGCTCTATAGTGCCCACTTGGCACTCATACAGTACACTCACAGAGTAGAAGAGCATTCATTAATGCCTATATTAGGGGTGGCTCACACTGACTAATATGGGATGATAACTAATGGAGAAATCATTCTCATTTTCCTTCCCCAGATGGAGTGAGATTCCCTCTGCCACTGAGCAATAGAATATCATAATGTTTGTTAATAGTTTCCTATGAGTCTGTCTGTTCCAGGTTCCTGGAATTTTTTAGTTCTAAATGCAAGTCACTGCTTGAAGGTAATTGTGTTCATAGTTCAGATTTTGGAAATCAAGTGAAAAGAAGCTTTGAGTAGATGGTCCAAGTTCATCAGAGCTCAGCTTCTGGTTCAGTGCTGGACAGAGGGGTCCTAAGTTAGGACTTTGAAGACCTAGTTAGGTGACTTTAGTTTGACTGTCTTTTAGTGGTCTTACATCTCTATGTGCTTACTTTTGCATCTTAGACAGCAGATACTAACATGAAGGCATGGGCAATGGAAGTTGCTGTTGTGCAGTATTCTATATTAGCATTTAGCAAGTCAGTAGTTGGCCCAAATTGGCCATTTACAGCAATGCCATGGACAGAGTTCAAGGTTTAGAAATGCAACAGCAGCAACTTTCAAACAGACCTTGCTCATTCAGCCACCAGGCAGAATTTAATCCAATAGGACTAGTTAATGGAAATATTAATTATTCAGTATCCCCTTCCCTTTATAATTTACCTCCAATGAACAGTAGGGACTTAAGAATAATATCTTAGCAAATTTGCTCCATTTGGATGAGCTTGCAAAGTGACACCTGAGGTGATAGCCAGTAGTGTCATTGGCCATACATTCCTGTTTTTTCTTGTGCACACATGCATTCCCCTGCCTTTTTGAAATTCAGAGTGATCATATGACTTCTAATGGCCCATTGACATGGTAAGAAGTAACACTGGCTACTTCTAGGTGAGAGAACTGAGAAGTAGGACTGTCAATAGGAATTAGTGATGCTTCACATGAAGGCTGGAACAAAGATGATCCCTGTTCAAAGCATAATGGACAGGTTATGTGAGTGAGAAGGAAGGCCCTGGTGGTGTGCACTATTGGGATCTAGGGGTAGATTGCTACAGTAGCATAGCCGAGTCTGTCCTGCCTCACAGCCTGGATAGGCTCTTTGAAGTTATGGTGATTTCTGATGGTAGTTCCCCAGTTCTGTGTGTCGCACGCTGGAGATGTGCTAAGACTCTCCACACAGTCACTGTTAAGTTCTCAGAGTCACTATGTAGTCATACTCTTGTCTCGATTTAAAATTAACTGAAGAAAGATTAGGGTCACATGTCACCATGTCAAAGGGAGCAAAGAAGGGCTATGAGTGTAGCTATGTTAACTAAAAGTCCACTTATTGCAGTGTGCCCACCAGCCCCCAGCTTCTTTTTTCTACTTACCCTAACACCCAGGCTGAGACCCAGGCTTATTCACAATTCTTCCTAGCTATCTTTGAAGGTTGTTGCTTCCATATTAAAGTCTTTCTTTTTGTGGACTCTGGCATCTTTCTCTACTCTCTGTTTCAGCACCAAAATCTGCCCAAGCACAGAACCTGCAGATGTACCCTTTGCTCTATCTACACCTACAATCAGAAAATCCATATGGAGTTTTCTTTTGGATTTAAGGGACCACAGAGATCAGAAAAAACCCACACCCATTTTCTACCTCTTTCTCTTCATTTCTATTTTAGAGACTTAATGCAGGGGTGTTACAGAGAACATGTACAGTTTAACTTTCCTGAAGATTCCTCAAGGATTTGTGTCTGTCTAGAACCTTGAGTGTGAGCTTACTTGTAAATAAAATTCATGCAGCTAGCATCAAATTAAGATGTGGTCCTGTGGATTCAGTTGGGACTTCAATACAGTGTGACTGGTGCCACTGTGGGAAGAGAGAAACTTGCACACAGGCACCTAGGGACAGAGGCGAGCTCAGGCACAGGTTGGAGTGATGGGCCTAAGAGCAGCCATTGTCAGCAACTTCTACAGAAGACATGAAGAGACAAGGGAAAATCCTCCCCTACAGCCTCCAGAGTGAGCTTGGCCTTGCAGGAGTCCCAGCTCCAGAATTTTGCACAGTACGTTTCTTCTGTACTGTGCTACCCCGTTTGTAGTAATTTGTTATGGCAACCCTGGGAAACTCTGCCAGCTTTCAAAGCACAAGCTATAGAAATAAGAAACATCCCTACACATGTGCCTGCTCAGAAAGACTGGTTTTCATCTTCACACCCTCTACAGAACAATGTTCTCTGAGCGTAACAGCCATCCTCTCCCACACAGGTGTTCTAAAAGGACTGTTAAACTTGGAGGGTCATTAGTCTAGACCTCAGCTACTGTCTCTTATGCGACCCTGTCATCTAGATGTAATTCTGCCCCAGGTGCATGTGTTCTGGGGAGGTCCTTGAGTATCTAGAGAATGGAAGCTTAACACGGATAGGGACTCCAACTACGTAGCTATGGGGAAGTCCCCACTTATGCTGGAGAGAGATGCTTTGGTGGATTACCGCTTTGGAGTCACCCACACTTCCGTAAGTAACGCCTCAGTCATAAACCCAATAAAATTATTGGTCCTCCAACTTGCACCTTGGTGTAATTATTGTCTTATTTTCTAATTGGTACCATCTAGGCTCAGTCAACATTTGTTCACATCTCCCCGGAAAACTTCAGGCAATAATACTTTGCCCACAGTACAGTTCAAAAGGTCACATACTAAACAATCAGAACACCAGCTTATCAGTCCTTATTATCCTAGCCCACATAAAGAATGGTTTTCTGTGGTTTCCAAATCATCCTGCAGGGAGGCTTGCCTACAGACAGACCCAAGTCTGCCCGTTGCTCATGTCACTTGGTGTTACTCTGAAGCAAGTGAGTCTCATTTCTGCAGCCCTGGTTCCTTCATTTATACTAGGCACCTAACGACCTGGATGCTTTTGTTTGTGACACAGGAGAGAGTGTCTGCTGTCTTTTTGTGTTTCGGAGAACCTGAACTCCTTTCTCTGTGTAGGGAATCCCCACCCCCATGCCACAGGACAGCATCAGCCTGTCAGAGGTTCCCTTCCTACATGCATATAGCTAAAGCACAGGCCTGATGGAGGCTCTGCAGTTAAGAGACACCTTACATGGGAGAGTAGTGGAGCAAGGTGTGAAGGGACTGTGTCAAGTTTACTCTGGTAAGGTGATAGCCACCTCCAAATTCCAGAGCTGCACAGGGGAGGTTCTAAGGATAGAAATCAAGAGTAGAGTGACTGCCCTGTAGGGGCAGAGTCTCTGGTTGCACTGCGTCTTCCCGAGATAGACCCTGCAGCAGGGGTTTCCAAAACATTCTGGTTGTGCAGCCTCCAAGTTATCGGATGTTTCTTTTTAGGACTATTTTTGTTTTCCTTAAATTAACAGAGTTGGTTTTTGATGGTGGCAGCCCAGCATCATGATAACAACAAAGGATGGGATGAGATGGGAAATAGAGAGCTGCTAGCAGGACCTGTGAGCCCTTTCCTGACATGGCTCTGAACAAGGAGTCTGCTGTCACCAGGTTAGCAACAAATGCTCAGGGTGAGAAGGGGATGGTTAGAAGCACCAAACAGAAACAAGAGCTGACAGACAGAACCAGATGGGGCAGACCTAGGCTGCATCCTCCATTCCTGGACACCGAGTAAGGTCAGCCTCATTGGCATACCACGTTAGTGCCTGGTGTGTAGTGTTTTAAAATGAGAAGGGAGTTTCGGGGTGGGACTGGGAATAGACCTAAGTGAGGATTTTTGACCCAACTGAGATGCTAATCCTACACCAAATCAAATTCCCATGAGAGGAGCCAAAGAGCAGCCTCTGCCAATCTGCGCATCAGCTGACAGCTTAAGTAGGTTGCTTTGCGTGTTTGTTATTTGTGCTTTCTGGTAAGCCTCAAATCCCTAAATTCCTTCTGCCTGTGCCAACCTCACATTTGGATGCGCTAAGCTGTGCAGCAACGGGGGGATTCTCTCCTCCGTGAGAATGCTGGTTACAAAAAAAAAAAAAAAAAATAAGCCCCCAGCTCCTGCTTACTCTCACAAGTTTCCAGCAACCGGTGGGTGCCCTGACAAATGCAGTGTCAAAACATTTCCAAATGAAAGCCCCACAGCTCACACAAGCCCACTCCCACAGCAGGATGGACCTTCCTGCTTGCACCCAGCACACACTTGAAGAAACTAAAAATAGCCAGATGGCAATTAACAGAAGCTCCAAGGAAGGGAGATGGGGTAGGCCCCAGCAGGGTCAGTTTCCTGGACGCCTTCCAAATAGAGCTCTCAGCCAGCAGTGCTCTGGCCAAGAAAGGGTTTTCATGAAAACTGCATGAAGGAGGCAGACTGGAAAAAAAATTAAGATTAGAAAGATTTGAAATTATAGCAGAGATAGAAACTACACCATTTTTCCCCAAGAGAAGAAAGGCAACTGTGTTTGCTAATGCGTATTGAGTTCACATTTGGGGCCATCCACTGGGCACCTCAAACTCACGGAATTATCTCAAACTGGTAAGGACTCTAGGAAGGAAGGATGGTTCTTATCACCATTCTGCTCTCGCAGATCAGGAGATGAAAGCCAGAGACACAGGCAATCTGCCTAAGACCTCACAGGACAAACACAAGACCCTCCCAAGGCAGGTGAATGACAAGTGGTCCAGCGGGAGTTTCAGGAGCTCTCAGGCTCTGGCACTCATAAACACAACCATTGTGTGGTGCTACCTAATGTATTTGGGGGACCATTTGAGTGACCAGCAGGCTTTCATCTTATTACTATTCCTAGGGATACAGTCTCCTTTAGTACTTTCAGCCTACCTTCCCATGGCAATGGCTTTTGGGATTGTGCGTGTGCTCGGCAGACAGGCTAACGAGGTCTTAATTTGGCCTTTTCATTGTTATTTGCATAAAATCAGGAAACTATTAGCCTTTTGAGGCCGTAATTCTCTCATCTCTGAAAGGGCAATAATATTAGCATTTATTTCATAAAAAAAAACTGTCAAGAAGGTTAAAGGAAACAGTGTGTGGAAAGCCCTCAGCTTGGGACTTGCCTGCATTAAGTTTCTGTAGAAATAAAAACCATTGGTCACTCTAAACCTATGCCCTTTGAGGGACCAGTGTTGCTGCCCTTTTAGGTGAAAAATACTAGAGGTTAGTGAAAAGGTGCCACACTCTACAGACTCACTGGAGTTATTGTAGAATGGTCTTCAGTTTGATACAAGGAGACAGGCCTAAAAACAATTTTGAATTGTGATGGGTTTGGAGTCAGAGTGACTACTCTGTTTCATCTGTGACAAAAGGGATTGAGGACAGCAGGCTACTTTCATTTTCAGAGGGGAGTATAAGAGTGGCCATTTGCCTTTCTTCTTTTTCCCCCCATTGGAGGAGTGACTCATACTCGAGACACTGGGAAATGGGGCTGAACACAGCCCATTGATGGGCTAGCCTGCGCTCACTGATTTAAAGGTGCCCCCTTGATCTCCTATAGAAGGGATGTTTCCTTAGTATCCTCCTGGAGAAGAATTGTTTGGGATGCAACTGGGTGTTAAGGTTTAGTTTTGGGGGAGGAAGGACTAGGAAGTTTTCTTTGGCTGTGGGTCTGAGCACCATTCTCCAAACAGCAACACAATACAACAGATACTGTGCTTTCTAGCTGACATTTTTGTCTATTTCCAAATTGCTTTGGAATTCAAAGGGGGAAAGGGATGTAATTAATAATCATCCATGTGATTAATTATCACCTTCATAAACCCCAACAGATGGATGCTTATTTTATTTCACTGGCAGATAAACCTATTTCAGGGCAAGCAGGAAGGAGGGTTGCATTTTGTGGTCCAATATCTTCATTGTTGTCAACGAGATGAAGAAAGACAATGGCTGAGCCACAGGATTCCTGAGACTTTCACAATGCAGTTATTAGTGAGATGAGGAGTTGGGGGAGTCATCTTCAGAAGCTGAAACCAGAATTAAGAGTAGATAACAATGTCAACATGGCTCATAGATACCAAGGAATGAGTTAACTCTGACAGCTAAGTTCCCACATAGGAAGAGCACTTTCCTGGAGAGAACATTCCCAATTACATCTGAGAAACAACCTCATGAAGAAGAAATCAACAGCTCAAATATGATTTCTTTTTTAACTGGTAAAAACAAAACCTGTCATAAGTCAAGCACGACCACTCACCTACAACCTTGAATACCAGTTGAGATGATAAAAGAAACACGCTTTTCTCTCCCACCTTCCCAGCTTCTCTTCTCTTCAGATTTTTTCTTTGGTGGCAATGTTTGCATCATAGCTATCAGCCAGTCATCACTTAGAAAGCAAGGTCCCTGGGTACCTCAAGGCCTGTGTCAGAAGAGATCAATTGGGCCCAATGCAGCTGTTTCTGCTATTGTCTTTCTCTCCTCTCCCTTATCCTCACTAACCAGAGTATCTAGAAACAGTTTTTCGAAAGTGTCTAACCTGGGTTAAGCCAGAAGCTCACATCCTCCTTGTTCTCACTGAACCCACCTGTCAAACCTGATGTGATGCATGGAATACCTGCTTTGGGATTCTAAAAAGTAGATAGTAGCAAGCAAAAGTGGGGGGGATTCAGAATTCAAAATACAACTGAACCGGAAGTGCATCGAGTCCCTTTTCTCCTCTTCCCGTAAACTCCAGGCTTGTCTCAGTTTTCCAGAAATGGGCGCCAGGGCACAGACCACAAAATCCCCCGAGATACACCTAGTTCCAGCTCTAGCAGCGAGAGAGATGGAACAGCTATTGCGAGAGTGTAGAAGTCCTGTTTTCTTCTCTCTCATCCTCTCCATCTTTTTTTTTTTCTTCCCTCCTTTCATACCCCTGCTTCAATGGTGTTGCCAGATGGTAGCATCCATCAGCCAGTGGGAGCCAAAACTATAAGGGCGAACCCTCCTCTCCACTAGGGGCACTATCGTTCCAAAGGCTGGGGTCATCCCCTCTGCTGGTGCCCCTCCCCACTGCACCTCCCCCCTGCCACCGTGCCTTTTCTGCTTGACCAATATGTAGAAAGGGAAGCCATGAGCAAATCAACTTCTCCCAAGTGGTGGGTTATCGGTCACTTTTATACATCTTCCTCTGTCTTTGGGTGAAAAGAGAGATATGACAAGACAGAGCAGGGGAATACCTGAAATAAAGTTAGTTCCCCCAGTTACGTACAGGGCTGAGCAGTGTTCCTGTTGCCCTTCCCCAGGTCTGTCCTGTAGTAGAATATTTTTTTAAGATACGTTACATTTGTTTATGCTTTGGAACGTTTGTTTAATGATACAAAGATGTGTTGCATTCTTTTACGTTGCATTTGTTTAACTCTGTGAAGTTGTGTTACTGTGCCTGTCTAAAATACCGGATGGTCCAATAAAGAGCTGAATGGTTAAGAGCGAGGCAGGAGAAAGGATAGGCGGGGCTGGCAGAGAGAGAATAAATAGAAGGAGAAATGTGGGAGGAGAAAAAGAAAAAGCAAGAGAACAAGGAGAGGAGGATGCTAGGGGCCAGCCACACAGCTAGCCAGCCAGCCACACAGCCAGTCAGCCACGCAGCCAGCCAGCCACACGGCCAGCCATGGAGTAAGAGTGAAATTAAGATATACATAAGTAAGAAAAGGAAAAAGCTCAAAGGCAAAAGGTAGATGGGAGAATTTAGGTTAAGGAAAGCTGGATAGAAATAAGCCAAGCTAAGGCTGGGCGTTAATAAGTAATAATAAGCCTCTGTGTGTGATTTGTTTGGGAGCTGAGTGGTGGCCACCAAAAGAGCCAAAGAACTAAGACAAAAGAGTAAAAACCAACTGACAACACCGTCCCTCTGTCTGTATGTTGCCAAGGGTTGGTTGGCCACAGAGCTCCAAGATGGCCCTGACTCTGGCAATTGGTGGCTGGTATGCTTCACTTTTCCCTGTGTACCCCAGCTCCAGCAGGCAAGTCTTGGGCATGAGAACTTGAGCACAGGATCCATAGGTTTGCTGAAGTCTAGGACCCTGAAACTCATAGAGAACATTGCCTCTGTGACAAGGCCAGCACAGAGTTAAGGGCTAAAAAGCCTCCGAAAGAGAAAGACAGCTCTATGGCAGGGGAAGGGGGACACAGACAGAGACAGGAGCCATTGGGGCTGTTATTTCAAAATTCTATTGTACTCACCTGGGGAAATAGTGTTGTCAAGCTCAAGGACCATGGGTGAAGAGAATAGTGCTGGGCAAGTTGTGTTTGAGTTAAGATCACACAAAGGGCAGAGGGGGAACTGTGAGACTGGATGTCACAACTGCCGATCCCCATGACCAGTATCCCTGCTTGTGAGATGAGTGGCTTAGTTCTTGGAGCATTCTGGCAAATTAACAAGTAGAAGAATATTGGACAACAGGCACACAATGTGCTTGCAATCATTCGCCATTCAGATTGATTTAGCAAACGAAAACGATGTCAGCACCTGTGGAGCCAATGGGAGAGAAAAACGAGAGGAGAGTGCCTCATGAAGAGCTATTCATTACGTGGCAATAAAGTGCCTCGCCTATTCTGTGTCTCAAAGCATGGAACATTCAGTCTCTGGAGTCCTTGGCACTCAAAGCTTAATTTTTTTTTATTGAGGTAAAATTCACATAACATCAAATTAACCATTTTCAAGAGTACAATTTGGTGTCATTAGTATACCCATTATGTGGTACAACCATTACTTCTATCTAGTTCCAACTATACAGAAGGAACCTCTGTCCTCCTAGGCAGTCCCTTCTGTCCCCTCCCACCTGGCCACAGCTCTGGCAACCACTATGTACTTTCTGTCCCTTTGATTTACATATTCTAGACATGTCACATAAATACAATCCCTCACACGACCTTTTGTGACGGGTTCCTTTTGCTTGCTGTGTTTTTGAGCAGATGTCAGCATTCTATCCTGCTTTACGAATCACATAAGTATGAATAATAATATTCTATTGTGTGGCAATACCACATTTTATTTATACACTTATTAGCTGAAAGGCTAATTGCTTCCACTTTGGGGCTATTTTGAACAGCGTTGCTATGAACATTTATGTCCAAGTGGCAATTCTCTCAAAGCTTGGTTTCCATTCTGGCCTTGAAAAGGTTCCTTCAAACAGTATGTGGTTAGTCACCCCATACAAGCATTACCTTGTCTCTAAAGGCAATGGGGCTCTGGAGTCTTGCCTGGGGGTAAGCAGTAAGAAATCTTGCATTATGCCCTGACACTAAAAAATTAAATAGTTGGGAAAGGTAAAGGGCAGCAACAACCAATAAAGCAACAACCAAAATACCAATGTCCGGCTTTTATAGACAGCTTAGACAAGGGAGACATAGCCTGAAAGACATGGGGAAACTGAGGCTGAGTCTCTGTAGCCCATCTACATAATTCTAAGCAGAACCCATACTTCTGACCCCTACTACACACAAAAGGCTGAAGCCTAGGTCTTGATGGGATAGGTGCTCAGGGTCCCTTATTAACAGGAAAGCTGAGAGCATAGATCAGTAATTATAGCAAAAGAGAAAGGAAGAAAACATACAGGCATGGGCTGTCTTGCTAAGAATCATCAGCCTCAACAGGAAAACAGAGCTCAGAAAACAGTCATGAAGATAAGAGGAAGAAGGCAGAGAGGGTAACATTCTTGATGAGAAGAAAAGTGCTTATAAATCCACAAACACCAGCAGTATAGATAATGTTGTCATTGCCTAACATTGTACCAAGGGCTTCATATCATCCACCCAGCTTCAAACATCACCAGTAAATGGGTCCATGGTCCTCCGTGATGACAAGGCACAGACAGATAGAGCAACTGGCCTACAACCTGACAATCTAGTAACTGCGATATAAATCAGGTGTCACTGCTGGTGATGGTGGCAGTCTGGGGTTCTCACTTGAGCATCCACACAAGGAAATATCACCTATTCCTCATCACCCAACTTGCCCAAGGTATCCACAGGTGTGAACCAAATCAATTTATTCCCTAAGTGTAAAGCATCTTTTCTGTTCTAGAAGTACTACATGGCTGAAGCTTCATCTGCCTGCTGGATGAACACTAACCATTATTTTTCTGATTCTTGCATCACTTCAATGTATTTGAAAATGCAGTAAAATCTGCAAGGAAAATAAGCAGACCCATGTCTTCATCTTAAAAACCATAGAACTCACTATAGTAGTGTGCACAAAATCCCAACTGGAAAAATATTAGGAGAGAAAAAATGGCATATACTTTCTGAATATGCACATGATAAGGAAGGGCAAGGTGGAAATGTGTCCCATTCTGAGTTGGGACACCCTGGTTTACACATTTTTGACATATTTGCATTTGGAAATGTCAAATAAGAGCATTGTGAGCCCCAGGCAGAGACTGGGCTATCCTGATTCTCCAGATGAGCTACTCCTTCATTATACACACACACACACACACACACACACACACACACACACACACACATGCACGCACGTGCATGCACACACACGCACATGCACATGCATGCACATGGCCTGTGTGCTAGAGAATGTGATCACTGATGTTAAGAAGCCTCTGAGAATAGTAAAGGACAACACATATATAAACCCTCGCTCTATGTTGTAGCCACAGCTCTTTCCTCTCTCATTTTGTATTCTTTAGCTGTCTAGAGGAAGGCAAAATAACAGACTATGTGAGTACAAGAGAATGTACTTTATTATTTCAGGAGAAAATACAGAAGTGGAAGCAGGAAAAAAAATCCCACTAGCTATATTTCTGATAATCCAATGTGTGCCCTCAAAGAACTCTGTGGCTCCCACGTAGGGTATGTGTCCTGAATCCTGCTTAGCAGCCTTCACCCTCTGTGGCCTCAACCCCCTCCACCAACGGTGTTTCCACTAGGTCTGTGGTCAGGTCCCTAGTGCCCATGTGCTCCTGGGTCATGATAAGCACCAGCCCTCACGTTCCAGACCCATCTCTTGCAATCCCATATGCCTCTGCTTTTCTGCCCTCTCTACTCGCTCCCTCTGTGTAGGAGACCTGCCCTGCGCCCTCAGCTCTCCTGCCATGCATAACTCCCATGATTTCCTCTTCAGTTAGTCCTGGCTATGGCTCTTGACCTGGGGACCCTGCCCTCACCTTTCTTCATGATGTTGGGAACGCCAGGAAGGAATAATTCCTGCAAATCACCATGTCTCAAAGTTCAGAACTATCTGGGGAGATATGTCTACCTGGGCCATTTTCTGGTAGGTGCTCTTGTGCCAGGAAGAACAGGTGTTTTTTTTGTTGTTGTTTTTTTGTTTTTCCAAATGGCTCCAGAATTCTCATCACAACCAGGCATGATGATCTTCATTCTAATTTCATGGCTTACTACTGGTATTGACTGAATTTGTCAAGTTTTAAAAATCTCTATCTATCTAAATCCAGCTCTTTGAAGGTATTATTTAGGTGTTGAAATCTTATGTATCTCTAGTCTCCAAAATACAGTGATAACATTGTACAAATAAGTCTGAAATGACTAATGAGCTTGGGAAGCTATTTTTGATGAGCCAAACAGCCTTTTGAGGCCCTGGTGTTAGCCTATTGGGGCAGGTGTGAAAAAGATCCTCCTGGACAACATGGAAACACGCATAACGGCTGCCTACTCTGTCTAAAGAGATACAGTCTACAAGCATACAGTGAAGAATGCCTGGTGGATTAAATTTCCCATGTGTATCCGTTACTTTTCTCATCACTATGACAAAATGATAGACACAGGCCACTTGAAGGAAGGAAGGAAGAAAGGAAGGAAGGGAGGGAGGGAGGAAGGGAGCGAGGGAGGGAGGGAGGGAGGGAGGGAGGGAGGGAGGGAGGAAGGAAGGAAGGAAGGAAGGAAGGAAGGAAGGAAGGAAGGAAGGAAGGAAGGTAGGAAGGAAGGAAGGAAGAAAGGGTTTTTATATTGGCTTGGGGTTTGAGGGTATCCTAAGTGGAAGGAGCTGAAGGTGGCTGGCTGCGTTGCATGTGTCGTTAGGAGTTAGAGAAGTGCTGCTCTTCAGCTGGGCCTCCTTTTATTTTGTCTGGGAACGGGGCCACTCACATTTAGGGTTTATCTCCCCACCTCAAATAACCCAGAACTAAAAGTCTAAAATCTAAAAAATCCCTCACAGATAACTTTATAAGCTCGTCTCTTAGGTGAGTTTTGATCCTGTAAAGTTGACAATATTAACCATCATGCCTTGTACCCTGAGTAGTGATTATTTCCCTAGTTTGGAAGGGTCCATCCCATTGGATAAACCCTTACCCTACTGGTGCTTCCATTGTAGAACTCTTTTTTATGAAATCAGAATAATTCTTTGTTTAAAAATTGATCTCCATTTTGAAACTTTATGCCAACACTTTATCTTTTGCAAATAATGATTTTAAAATAGTCACCAACCCAACAAATGAAGTGTCTAAAAAGTTGAGAGAATGGAACTAGTAAAAAGTAAATAAGGCAACAATTCAATTATATGACCAAGTAATCACTACTAACATTTTATGTGCGTGTATATGTAAAAACATATTATTTATAAAAGCATACATAGTCTTAAAACCATTTATCTTCATTTTTGATGCTATGAATGACCCTAATGGGATAATATCCTCTGCCTCACTGTTAATGGATGAATGGTTTCAACTTTTATGGTTATACTATAATATAATCAATTCCCAATGATTGGATCCCAGAGCCTTATCACAGGGCAACTATATCAGAATGACAGAGTCCATCATCCATACTGTTAAGTGTGTCCCTGGTGGTTCTGATGACAAGACACTTCTGAGAACTCAGTTAATAGAATGTAGCAACATTTGCAAGAATTCTACATTACAGTAAGAGCTCTGTTCCTGGTATCCTTCTCCACATAGAGTCAACACATTAATCAATACTTCTGATCTCTTGTGTGTTCATCTTTTGACACCTTCTTTCACTATTAAAAATAACTTGTCTATAACTTAACCACCCGAATTTAGAAATATTGAAAAGAAAGTCAAAAAAGAAAAGAAATTCACAAATACAATCACTAATAATATTCTGTGAACCTCCTAGGAATTTTGCATATTTATTTCTACCTCTATATTACAGCAATAGAATTGTGCCCTACTCTTTTACAGCCTGTTTTTTTGTTGAACATTTTATTGTTAGCTTTTCCCTTTGTTACCTCTTTTTACGTGGACTCATTCACCTTCATAAAACACTGCATGGCCCTCAACTGTGCTGCCATTTTGCTCTGTTTCTCCAACTTGTTTTCAGAGATCCTTCCTAGGCTCAGATCTTAATATATTTGACTATTTTCCCTCAAATTCTAGACCTAATTATTTGCTGATCAAATTCTATGGGGGACCAAAATTACTAGGTCTGTAAATTATAATTTCTTGTATTTGCATTTTTCTCCCTCAAAAAGATATCAGACAATATTTACCCAGCTCCTTCTGGCACCTCTCCAGCTCTCCCTGGATTCTCAGAGATTGCCAGCAGCAGCTCTTGTCACCCATCTGTGAGGTCTTTGAGTCCCGGGCATTTCCATTGTTTGGGCTTTCAAAGCCTGTGGCAAATTAATTTGTTCAACAAACAGTCTTTAGAAAATTCTGTACAGTTACAGATCTCCACCCTTTGAAGGAAAGTTGAGTTTTTAGTTCAGCCACAAATACTGGTTGCTTAATTTGGTGAATAAGGGATGTGGCCAATTGAAAAGTACTATTTTTTTTTGTCCAGTGATATTAGTTTTTATAATTATTAAAGTTTCAGAGCTGATCTGTGATGCTCACCAATTGTCTCCAAAGGAGAATGCAGATAAGAGCCTCCAAGGGAGCTGTGTGCCAGCAGCCACACAATGCCTATATACTCACACAATAAGGACCAATCTGAGTGCATTGACACCATTGTTTGGTATTCTTTTTAAAAGTCAATCTCTCGGGGGCTGGAGAGATGGCTCAGAGGTTAAGAGCACTGACTGTTCTTCCAGAGGTCCTGAGTTCAATTCCCAGCAACCACATGGTGGCTCACAACCATCTGTAATGAGATCTGGTGCCCTCTTCTGGCCTGCAGTCACACATGCTGTATGTATATTAAATAAATATAATTCTTAAAAAAAAAAATCTCTCTCTCTCTCTCTCTCTCTCTCTCTCTCTCTCTCTCTCTCTCTCTCTCTCTCTCTCTCTGAGACAAGTTCTCACTATGTAGCCCTGGCCAGCCTGAAACTCACTTTATAGACCAGGCTAGCCTTGAACGCATGGAAGTCTTCATACCTCGGTTTCCTGAGTGCCAGATGTGCGCCACCATGCCTGTCTTAAAAGTCCATCTCATTCTATTACTAGTGTGGTCATAGTTTGCTTAAGCTTCTGTTTTAGTTAGATTTCTATTGCTGTGAAAAACTCCATGACCAAAGGTGACTACAGGCTGTAAAATGAAATTAACCTGGAGGCAGGAACTGAAGGAGAGCTCATGGAGGAGTGCTGCTTATTGGCTTACTCCCCATGACTTGTTCAGCCTGTTTTCTTATACAACTAAGGATCACCTGCCCATGGGCAGCAGGATCCACAATGTGCTGGGCCCTCCCATATCAGTCACTAATTAAGAAAATCTCATACAGGCTTGCCCGAAAGGCAAACTAGTGGGGGCATTTTCTCCACTGAGGTTCCCTCTTCCCAAATGACTCTAGCTTTTGTCAAGTTGACGCAAAACCCAACCAGGACAGCTTCCATAACAAAATGTCACATATTGGAAGGACAAAACAATAGAAAACTTTTTTTCATAGGTTTAGAGTCTGGGAAATCCAAGATCGAGGACACAGTTAGTTTGGATTTGTTGAAAGGATCTTGACTTGCTGTGTACTCACAGAGCACAGAGCAAGCTAGGGGGCTCTCTTGTGTTTCTTGCTATACAGACGCTAATCTTCCAGTAGGAAGACTCCACCTAGCCACCTCATTTACCTTCCATTACTTTCTTACTCTAAGATGCACGTGGCTGAACAGTCACACTGGGGGTTTATGGTTTTACCATACGAATTTGAACAGACAGAATTCAGTTCACGACATACACAGTAGTCACAACATTTTATGGTCCTGTCAAGAGGTTCATATTTGATAAAGCAGGAATCAGAGCCTTTTCTTAGACAAGCTTGAGCTACGGACTGGATTGACTGGACTTGGGAAGTCAGGGGAGCAGGAATTACCTTCAGCAGGACAAGGCCTTAGCAGCTCACCCACACATTTATATTAGGGGTTAAATAAATATGTAAAGCACAGGCAGTGTTTCCACAAGGTATACAACAATGCAAAAAATTAACACATGAAACTTCTGTTCAGTGGAAAACCACCTTAATTATTGATTCCCCCCCTTAGCTTCACAAGGAAGGACTTCAGGGAATCTTAAAAAAAGAAACCTTAATCCATTATCCTTGCTTTTCCCATCCTCCAAGCTGAATGAGGGGACTTGGGGTTAAAAGAAAAGAGAGGATCTCTAAGTCTAGCACAATGGAAGAACATTCTGGAAGGTAGGCCGTTGTTTTAGATGAAAGAGACTTAGACCTGCAGATACCTTGTGTTGAGAGGGTGCGATCATCCGCAGGTACTTCCAGAGTCAGAACTCTTCCTGAGAGAGAAGAATGAGCAGCTGTTTAGAACACAGACCAGTCTGTAGGGACGCTGACCTTTGCGCACTGGCTGCCTCTGCAGCGCAGGGTGGAAAAGGTTTGGGAGGGCATGGCTAGGACCTGCTCCTCTGCAGTAAAGAGATCCCTGGTCGGTATTTCCCAGAAGTCTGAGGGCAGTTCACAGAGTAGAGAAGGATGGGGATGACCCTCTAGGTGCAGGTGTCAAGGGACAAGCGAGAATGTTCAAAGGACACGCCCATCCACACTCTATTCAAAGGGGGTGACCCACTAGGACTGTCGTGTGAAGCAGCCTGTATGCTCTCTCCACCAGTGATACATAAGTGTGATTTCTTCCATCATGTAGATCTTAACCAAGGGCATGGCGGCACCTTGCTATAGCCACATCCAGTTATTTCCCTCTGATTCTCAAGTGTAAGTTTCTTCCCGACAAGGCACTAGTTTTCAGTTTTAGCACATAGTTATATGTGTGGATCAATGCAGACTTCCCAGACACATTCCTTTTTGTTCCTTTTGCAAGACCAGATTGAAGGGGTCTGGTTTTGTTTGCTTGCTTCTCTTAAATAGCTTCTATTTACAAGCGATACGGTCTGTGTGGCTTTCAATATGGAGAGTTTGTTTACCAATATCCCAGCATCTCTCTGTGCCAGAAAAGGGTAATACCTGTCTCACAGATTCAGCTGTCCTGGCCACATGTCCCCAAATCACAGCATGTCCCCAAATCACAGCATGACATACACAACTGACAATATGATGTTACTTATTTTATTCTGTTTTGCCCAATATGATACAACAAAAAGATTTCAGTGGAAATAAAACAATTGTTCTCCATTAATTCATTCCTAATGCTTCAAGAAATATGTGGCATTTAGTAAGCACCCAATAAATGCCACTGTGTGCTTGAGAAAATGAATTCATGGGACATTTCTCTTCCCTTCTCCTCTCTGCTTTCTCCTCCTTCCTCTTCCTCCTTCTCCTCTTCCTCTTATCCCTGTCTCTTCTTTCTTCTCCTTCTCTTTCTACCCTCACCCTTTTTCTTCTTTCTGGTTACATTTCCATTCGTAATCCGTGGCTAGTCCAGTTTTTCTCCAAATAGTAATTTAGAATTGGGGGCTTATTTCTTCTTTAATGGGAGGTGGAAAATTTTAGCTATTTGAGTTCAGTCATTCCTTTAAACGAAAAAGAAAGGGTTAATTGATTACAGTTGATTGCCTTAGTTGAGGTTACTATTGCTGTGATGAACACCATGACCAAAGCAACATGAGGAGGAAAGGGTTATATTTACCTTACACTTTCATGTCATTGTTTGTCCACAAAGGAAGCCAGGACAGGACCTCAAACAGGGCAGAAACCTGGAGGCAGGAGCTGATGCAGAAGCCATGGAGGGGTGCTGCTTACTGGCTTGCTCACTCTGTTTTCTTATAGAACTCAGGACCACCAGCCCAGGTATAACACCACCCACAAAGGGCTGGGCTCTCCTCCATCAATTAAGAAAATGACATACAGGCTGCCTATAGCCAGATCTTATGGCTGCATTTTCTTAATTGAGGTTCGCTCCTCACAGATGACTTCAACTTGTGTCAAGCTGACATAAAACTATCCAGCACATGGATGAGAATCACTAACCAAACCCAGTTATCCCTAATTCATCATGTGTTTTAAATCTATTCAGTATCTAGTCATCATTTGAACCTTGTAATAGTGTAACCTATTTCTGACAGTCTTTGTTTTTAATGAACAGAAATATAATATTGGTATAATACAGTCCATAAATTTTTTCCATCCTGACTCTCACAGGTAAGTAATTACAAGGTAAAATTTAAGGTATTTCCCAAGCTGTGTATATGGTTTTCCAGTGAAAGTCATGGAGACATAGACTCAAAGCTGGATAGAGAAATGAACATATCCAAACCTGTACCCATGTGGGCTTTGTGCTGCCGTATGGAATTCCTCAGGAGGCCCTTCTTAATCTTAACACAAGTGGGGGTACTTAGTGAAGTAACCAATGACTTAGATTCAAAGCAGAGTCCCTAAACACAGAGGAAAAAAGAGTGCCATTGTAAGATACTGAGCAGTCCTGTGGTCTACATGAGAAAACTAGGAAATGGACAGTGTCACCTAATTTCAAGGTAATTTTCCCTCTTAGTGCTTTTGTCTCCTCTTGGAAAGGACTTATCAGCATTCTTTGAACGCAAGTGTCATACCAGATTCTCTTAAAACCCTGGAACTTAAGAGCTCTAAGGAATGGAAAGTGTTATTTCCGTCTGTCTCGGCAAAGCCTTCCCTGCAACCGACAACCAAACCTGGACTCTGTGATTTATATAACATTTATCTATCACTGTTTTTATCCAACCAAAATATTAGTGCAAAATACTCAGAAAGACCGTGAGGGAGTGTCTACACATCTGTCACCTCTCCAAGAAAGTGTCTGTAAAAATAACTGGACTCATGTCCTGTGGAGTAGAGACGTGTTCCATGAATATCTCCAAAATGAATTAAGCAGTTACCAGGAAGGCAAACAGCAACTCAAGAGTTGGTAAAATAGTAATCCTATAAATTTAGGAAGGCAATAAAAGTGGTTTTCATTTGTTTGAATATTGAGTCAAGTCCAAGTCTCTAATCCTTGGGAGTTCCTACCTAGTACACTGGTTCTGATGCCCTGCCCATCCAGAGGAAGACCTAAAGTTTAAGAATGTCTGAATCAGGCCAGGCATGACTCTAGCCAGCACTCGGGAGGCAGGGGCAGGTGGATCTCTGAGTTCAAGGGTTAGCCGGGTCTATAGAGTGAGTTTTAGGACAGCCAGGGCTACATAGGGAAACTCCTGTCTAGAAAAACATATATATGCTGACAAGAACATTAGGGGTTAACAGTGGAGAGAGAGAGAGAGAGAGAGAGAGAGAGAGAGAGAGAGAGAGAGAGAGAGAGAGAGAGAGGGAGAGGAGAAAGACAAAACAGAAAAAAATCTGGAAAAGCTACATCAGTGAAAATTGTTTTTTTGGCCAGTGGTAGAAAATTGAAGTCCCATCAAAGGAGAAACTCATGGTACAAAACTGTGAAACACAGGATCAAATTCCACTTTTAAGAGTGGCTGTGTCCAGGAGCTCTCCAGTTGGCTGTTCGTATAACTTGCTCTGCCTTCCTTGTTTGCCCTTGGTCCCCTTCCTCCTCTCTATTCCTCTTTTATCCTCAGTCTTAGACAGGCTTCCTCTTCAGAGGGCACAACAACCACCAATAGCTTCAGGATTCCATCAACTAGTTCCTCAACTCAGGTCTTTCAAGATGTCCCAAGAATATCTCCAGGCTGTCTTGTTGATCCAGACAAAGTTAGAGATCCCTCTCTGTCTCTATTTTTATGGCCAGGGATCAATGCCAGTTGATTAGACTTGTACCCACCATGTGTGAACCCAAGAGGAAATTTGGGTCTTTGATCAGAAGAAAAGAGGGATTAAAGACAAAAGAAAACAGTATGCCAAGTCATAGTGGCCTGCTACCAAAAAGAGCTAGAACATTATAGAGAAAATAAAAACAGAGAAGGTAGGAATGAAAAAACCCGAGTGTACAGGGAGCAAACTAGAGGAAGCTGAACCATGCACAAGAAGCTTGGCTTCTTGGCTTCTTGAATCTTAGAGTAGCTTAAGCCCACATCATGCTTCCAGCGGCAGGGGGGCATGGGAAGATGCCACTACAAAGCAATTGATGTAATGTGTCTGCTTCTGTGACATGCTGAATCTTTGACTCTGCCACAGTTTTCAGCTCAGGTTCCCCAACCACACCAGCAGACTCATGGCTCCTTAAGCTGTTAACACTGCTGGACATAAGCCAACCAGTAGATTAGTTAAGAGTCAACTGTTGACCAAAGGGTAACTTAGCCTGAATCAAGAGACCTATGCTTGGGGCACTTAATTTGGCTGAGTGAACACTTTGCATAATAGGTAGCTTTAAATTACTCTCTGCAGTTTCTCTTTATACTTTATCTGTAAACAAACGGAACAGAAACCCCCTTAAACTCAGGTAAGAAATCCTGCACCTGTTGCCGTGAAGAAGAAGGTATTTTGAACTCAGAAGTTGAGGTACTTCAAGTCACATAAAACACAAGTTTGGATGACAAGTGCCAGCTTCGTTAGTTTTGTCATTTGATATTTAGGAACTAGTTCTGTTCCCAAGTGTGGATTTAACACTGATTAGGAGTACTGCCATCCTGCTCAAGAAATGAATCTTATCTTCATTCCTCAGAGCCCCAAATGTACCTCTATATTTCTCACTGAAATGTACCTATGATAATTGGAGAAGAGCATGGATACTCATGGGTCTTAGCTCATTCCCTTTCCCTTTTAACTTTCTCTTTTGTATTCCCATAGGTCATTGCCTGGGTGAAGTTGAGCAGAGGTTACATTCTGTCTCTAGGCATGCCTTAACCTGACCATTTGTGTCTCAAACCTCAGAAGGCTCTCATAGGAATTGTGAGTTCTGCCTAAGATCACATGACATGGAACAAGAGCTTGAGCTTCTCTGTCAGCTCAGTCCCTCTGGAGGAAGCAGCGAGTGCCATCTTTGGAAAGGTCCAACATCTCCTGCAGCGCCAGTTGTCCACACTTACTGGTATTTGTAATCAACCTTTTTGGTGCATTTCCACAATCCTCCTACCTCACCTTGGAGGCATCTGAGTAAGTCTGAAGCTCGCAGGGGCTTCTGTCCACCTCCAAGCAGCATGAACTCACAAAAGCCAGGAAGAATTATAGCTGAGCACACATTGTTACTTGTTTTCTTTCGATTGAATGGGTAGTTTGTAGACGTTGTAGGGTTTCTTGCCAATGACTTTATTTACTCATTTTGTGTACTCATTAAGAGAACTTCATCTCTAAAGCTGTGTGATAACTCCTAGCCAATTAGCCACAATCATTCCCAAACAACTTATAATGTGACTGGGTTAACCAGTCCTTAGTGAGATTTCAGCTATGAAGGTAACTATCCCCCTCCCCAAATAACCCCTATAACCAGCAAAGAACTATGGAGACTTGGAGTATGGCATCTACCACTACAGACTGATTAGAGAAGATGCCTATAGCATTCACTGTGTTCTCAGCCTGATTAGAGAAGATGCCCACAGAATCCACTGTTATCATCAGTCTGATTAGAGAAGATGCCCCCAGAATCCACTGTATCATCAGCCTCTCTAACAAACTGATCTAATCTCCTATGGCAAGCAATCCACAGATTCAACAACCAATGGACTCAACAATAGCTCAATCGATTCCTTCTGCTTGACATCCACCTGTGTTCTCCTCCATGAATCCAAAGTCAGGAAAACTAAACCCAAAGATATGGCTTACCATTCAATATTTTAATTAAAAAATTACATTTATGTATGGATTTTTGCTATGTTGTTTTGTTTTGTTGTGTTGCCATTGGCGGGGGGGGGGGGGGGCTGTGCACATGAATGTGCCATGAATTAATAATAATACTTATGGCTCCTTTAATTTGCAGGTTTGTGCTTTAATTTCCTGTAGGCCCCAGCCTTCTGTGGCTGCTCTATTTTTATTGGACTGTGAACTTTGTATTTTATTATATAGGTGTATGAAAAAAACTAAAATTTCTGTGGTAGAAGTTAGGACATGGTTACTTAGTTGGGTGGATGGGTAGAGGATGGATGGATGCATGGATGGATGGATGCATGGATGGATGGATGCATGGATGGATGGATGGAGAGAAAGGTTGATCATCTGCTTTCATCTACATTAAAAACTATATAGACTATGCTGCAAGTTTTTGCCTTCCTTCCACACAATAACCCACCCTGCTCTGAACAGCAAACAGGAGGACTTTGGAAGCAACAGCCTTGATCCCATATGCTGGAAGCAGATGGGAGCTGCACTGTCTTCACAGTAGCAGCTGCCCAGAAACCAAAGCGAGGAGGAGCAGGCTAGGGAAAGGAGTACTGAGGAAGAGAAACACAAAAGAACAACAAGGAGGAAGAGCGAGGGAGGGTTCCTGCTGCCAGTCTCAACCAGGGTCAGAAGCAAACAGGCACAGGCCAATCAATGCTCCTTAAAGCAATGTTTGCACATTTATGGAACCACATAACTGGGTCCCCTCTGCAGAGTGGAACGACACTGTGGGGAACAGATACAGGCTGTTCAGAGTGAAAGCAGGCCAGTCTTCATTCCAGTACCAGATTTCAGAAAGTGGGAAATTCTGAAACTTAGATGTCCCTGAGGGGACTGTTCTAACTTACTGATAAGTTGTCTGAGTACCAAAAGATGGGAGAGAAGAAAAGCCTCGAGGACAAAATTAAAATGTAGGATAACTAACAGGGACATGTCTTCAGCTCCCACCAGAGAAATCAGTCCGCCAGGGAAGAGCTTCTAATCAAAAAGGTAAAGAACTAAAGACAGCAAAAGGCTCCCCACGTGGAGCTGCAGTTGGACGGACACTAGTTATCTCTTAGTCTAGGCTGTTTTGCCAGGAACTTATTTAAAAATATTCTTGAGCTAAACTCATTGTCTTTAGAAGCCAGGTGCCTATCAATCACATACCATGATTGATCACAGAAAAGCCACAGGAACATTACACTTATATATAATGCTATATTCTAAAATGGTTTAAGGGTGGTCTACACACCATCTCTCTCTCTCTCTCTCTCTCTCTCTCTCTCTCTCTCTCTCACACACACACACACACACACACACACACACACACACACACACACGGGGTGGGGGGAGTGGTACACAGTGCAAGGCACACAGCTCATGCTCCAACCTGGCTGTGTGGTTTGGAATAGGTTACTGGCCTCCACTTTGGTCTTTTCTAAAATGAGTGTGATAATGCCTATGTCATAAGATAGTTGTGAAAATATATTTATACATAGGCATGCACACACACATATTTACACACACAAGACATGTATGTGCATCCTATAGTAAGTACCAGGTATTAGCTTATATTTTGCTAAATTTTCCAAGGGCCCTTAGGGGTCCCATCTACTGGGCCTCTTTGTTTTCTTCCTTTCTTTTTTTTCCCCACAATTATCCAAAGTAGTTTTTTTTTTTTCTGAGTTTTTTCTTTGAAGGTCTAGCATTGAAATTCATACCAGCTCTGTGGAAGAAAGCCAAGACAGCTTTCCTTGGAAGGCTGCATGCCACAGTACAACTGAGCCAAGGGCCAGAGTGCTGGCGGTGAGTCAGCTCCTTACTCAAAAGCATTTATTGATCACCTGCTGTGTGTGCTAGGCACAGGAGTGGAGGCTGTGGAGGGGGCTACAAACGAAATTAGACATGAAGCTACCTCCTCCCTCCAGGAGATGGGAGGAAGGAAGAGAGAAGGGGGAGGGGAGACTTATTTTATACAAACACAAGGAGATACAGGATACGTTGTATTCACAGAGATGAAGGCCTTGCACTTCAGCACAGGCTGCTTAGAAGGCATAAGCCTGAGTCAAAGGCAGACTGGCAGAAAGGAGGAGAAGAGCAGCCTGAAGGGAAGCCTTCAGCAGGGAGATTTGAAAATCTCAATGGTGGAAATGTGGCCTGCTCTTCCAATGTCAGGCAGCTGAGATCTGGAGTTTCTGATGAAAACTAAGGCTAGCAGGAAAGCCCCTTGGTGACATGTTAACTGTGAGGTTGCATGTTCAACCTCCTGCAGTTGGAAGTTTGGATGGGTTTTCAGAAGGCCTGACAGAGATTTCTGTTTTGCATTCATTACGCTTTGGTCCTGCCACACACACCGCTGTTGGCCTTTTGACTGCTATCATCAAAATTCATTAGGCTACACCTTGTATGAGGGAAGGACACCTGCTTCTGGCTTGTTCTACCCTTGTATAAGGACAGTGATGGACACATTGTAGGCAGCAATCACTCCTCAATGAATAAGCCAAATTCTCCCATAATTTCATAATTAAAAGAGTTAGTGTATTTAAATTTTTTAGAAGAGGACTAGTACAACTGTCCCTTTACAGCTTCTCTTTCTTCTTCCTTTCTTCCTTATTCTTTTTCATGAGAGTGTTAGCATGCTTGCCAATGCTAAAACAAAATGCCTGAGGCTGGATCATGTGCAAAAAAAAAAAAGACTTATTTAACTCACAAACTTGGAGGCTGAAAACTTAGGACTGGAGGGCTCTATTGTTCAGCTTCTAGTCAGCTCTTATGGTAGACACTGTGTGAAAGGAACACACACAAAGAGATCACATGATAAACGGGAAGACGGAGAGAAGGTAGGGGCCACTGTTACTCTCTCATAGCAATGCATGTTCATGGGAACCAACTGGGATTCCACAAGAACTACTTAATGCTTTCAAAGGGCATGGATGCCAACAATCTAACTACTCTACACTAAACCCTGCCTCAAACGTGTCCCACCATCTCTGAACGGCATCACCAAAACCACCCCAGGACTCAAACGAGCCCTGACCATTGGTCCAAGTTGGCTGCATCTTATCAGGCAAGTTGTAGAGTACCTAACTCCAGGCTGCCACACTCATGTAGGCAATGAAGAGAATAGCGTTCCTTGGAATTGTGTCACACGGCAGCCCAGCGCAGCCAAGCTTTTCATGCCATACCCAACCTGGAAGTTCCTTTCATACTTCAGAATTCTAGAATAAGCTCAAAAACCCATCCTGCCATCACAGCAGAAGGCAGATCAAAGCGTCACTACCACAGACGGGAACTGTAACAGTTCAAAAATGAAGTGATCCCCAAGGTAACTGGCAGCGCTGGGCATTTTAGTGTTAGAATAAAGGACTTTCCTAAAGAGTTGGCGAAGAGCGAGAACAGAAAGATCACTGCTTTCAAAGCTGAACCCGAGTAACGCTGTCAAAGGCAGAGACGGCTCTGTGATTGGCATAAAACACCTGATTTCAGAGCTTGAGAGGTCAAGTGGGCCCAGAACAGTGCAGGATCTGAGCAGTGTGGAGCACCGCAGGAGTTGTGGTGCCGCAGATTCAGGAGGAACTCAGTAAAGAAAAAAAAGGCAGACAGTGGGAATGCGAAAGAGATCTGTGAGTTCTTCTTGGAGAAGGCACGGGCTCTGAATATTTCCACATCACTTTTATCGCGATGGTTTCAAATGTATTTTCTGTAGTTTATACATTATGTAAAAGAAATGATTTAGAAATTTATGTGCCATTAAAATACTTGTTCTTTATGTTACCGTAATTTTACGCCATGCCACACTGCTGTCTTTGATTTTTAAGGGCTAAGTTTAAAAAAAAAAAATCTGTAACTTGTTGGTGACACAGGCCTTTATCCCCAGTCCTCAGGAGGCAGAAGCAAGGGGCTCTCTGAGTTCTAGGCCAGCCTGGTCTACAAAGTGAGTTCCAGACCAGCAATGGCTGCATAGGGAGACGTACCCTGCTTCAAAAATGAAAATTCTGTAATGTAAGACAAAAATTATTACAGGTCTCCAGATGATGACCTCAGTTAGGATTCTGATTGGTGGTCAGATGGGGTAGAACAAGCACCCACACCCCAAATGGTAAGAGCAGTACTCATGTTTTAAGTGAAAGTTAACCGAATGCAATCATTAATCACCATGTCCGCCACCCTGTCTGTAAACAGCTTATCAACAGAATGTATGAGCTTCGTTAGCAGGCCTTTGCATCTAACAGAAACATCAATGGCGAGACATTCTTTGACAGAAACTCAGCTGGGCTGGGCCCTCTTCCAGAGTAGAGCAAAGCTGTACTGTTGTGCCATCTCATGGCCTGGGAGCTGAGGAAAGAGGCTGAGGTGCTGGCAAAGGTAACCAGAAAGCTGAACTTCAAATGCCAGTGTGCATTTGAAGTGTGCGGGCTGCGGAAATCAACCGAAGAGCTAGCACGGCCTCTCAGTGCCAGACCTCAGCAGCTAGGCTCTCTGTAGAGACAGAGCGCTAAATCTCACAGCATTCCCAAACCCCAGGAAGCACCACTGTGACAGGGAGATGACAAACTGTTCCCGCTGTGCCTCCCTTTCAGACCACCCATCACTCTCCTGAGACAGTGACTGAGGCATAAGGCCACTCCCGATGCTAGCCTCCCAACTCCTGAACAATCTGCTGTGTTGGGTTCACTTAAGAATCTCTCGTAGTGTCAAGTCCGATACTGGGTCTACAGTGGACCCTCAGCGTACACTGGGCCATCTACTTTCACATCCGTTATCTTGTTCATTGAGGAGCCGTCCTGTGTTGTGCATGCAAATGAGGAGACTGAGGTTAGCAAGATGGAGGGGCTGATGGTGAATTACACAGCCACTTAGCAACAGCCCCAGGATTTACCCACACAATGCAAAACAAATACTATACTCTTAGTCACCACATCTTTCTTCTAGGTAAGGGGTTGGTGAACAATGGGCTTTGGACCAAATCCAGCTCCTGGGCCTGTGTCTGCACAGCCGATGAGCTAAGAATAGTTTCCACCTTTGACATGGTTAGAAAATACTGAAACACAAATATTTTGTGACAGATTAAAACCATATGAAATTCAGATGTCCGTGTCTCTAAGTAATGCTTCATGGAAACACAGTCGACCCCCCTACTTACTAACGCTTATGCTCCCATCCCCCTGCAGTGGCGGAGCTGAGAAAATGTAACAGAGAGCAAGGGCCACGGAGCCCAAGGTATTCATTATACAATCCTCACGCCTAAGATTTGCCCAGCCCTGCCTTAGAGACAGACACACGCAGAGGCAGCTTTACCTCTCTGTTCAGCAGTGAGGACTCACAGAGAGCCCCTGGAGGGCTGAATTCAGGTTAGTCAGAAGCGTGCCCAGCCCGAGTGCCAAGGCTGCAGGCTGCCTACACCTGGAAGCAGCGATGCAGGCAGCCTGGGCATTTGACTTGGCTCAGGCCACCGTTGGCAACAGGGGTGGAACTAATCGTAGTTCTGAAGGTTAGCGTGGATGCTCAATAAGCCACTGATTGATTTGGCCAACTTGCAAGCGGGACAGATCTCGCGGTTGAGGAGGCTCTGCAGCTGGTATGAAAATCAAACGTAGCCTTGAGTCAGCTACCTCCCTTCCCAGTGGGCCCTCCGCAGAGCAGCTGACGAGCTGCACAGTTGACAGATTTGAGGATCAGCACCTCTGCTAGAGATAGATGCTAACTGAGGGGGGCTCTAGCCAGGAGGCAAACAGCAGGAAGGAGAAGGGAGGCAAGCCAGGCTGTGTAGGCACCTGGCCGAGCCTTCTCCGTGCCCAGCCGTGACAGCCCAGAGGTCCCTCAAGATGAAACAGCAGCTCTGGGATGGGGCTGAGGAGAGAAAAAGAGACACTCCCTCTCTTTCGCCCATTGTTTCTGGGTCTCTTGACAAATTACAGAGGCCAAGGACTCCGTCCAAGTAGAAGGTGGGATAGAATGCTCATCATACCACATCTCGTGAGATGTCCCATATAGAAAGTCAACAATCACAGCCACCATCAGCTATGACAGCTCCCTCAAAAATATAACCATTGGAGAGAGGAGGCAGCAGAAGTCACGGCCTTAGATGAAACTATCCAGCACACGGAGCAGCTGCTGCATTGAGACCAAAGCCGTGAGTTCTCAGCTTTGTTTCTGACACTGCCCTTCCCTCTGGAATCTTACCTAGTGGCTTAATTTTTCCAGAGTCTTAGTAAAAGCTTCTGGAAAAGATGGCAGTTACCTCTGCCACCAGCCAGGATTACATTTGTATATGTAACATAAAACCAGTAACAGTGGCTGAAGTGGGTTAATAGTTTTCTTTCATATGTATTAAGTGACTCAGGGCTAGACTAATAGTTCTGTAGACACGGGTGCTGTGAACCCTTCTCCTCAAATGGCCTTAGTGCAGTTTCCATCCATGGTATATAGTGTAATCAATCAGTCACCGAAGATCTGCAGCTCTCATCACCTGGTCCATCTTCCAGGAAACAGGAAGTTGGAAGGGGCCATGGATAAGCGTGACTTCCTATCCAAGTTAATCCCTGTTATGGACACTTCCCAGAAACCCCACCCAGGAACTTCTGTTACCGTGTGTGTGTGTGTGTGTGTGTGTGTGTGTGTGTGTGTGTGTGTGTGTGTTTGGATAGAAAACACAGACTTAACAACCCTAAGACTTCTCCTAGAAGGGAAGGTGAGAAGAAAAGCAAGAACAGAGTTGGCTACAAATATGCCTACTTAAAAAGCAGATGCTATTCTCGTTGACTAGGGTACACAAGAGGACATCATGAACCTGCAGATGATCACGCAAGGAAAACTTACCTACTATGGTTTTTCCTACAATGCCCTTCATTGCCAGTTCCCATTCTGTTTCTGCCCAGCCCAGCCATCTTCCTCTGAAAGCCACCTTGGAGCTTCAGGTTGGGTTTAGTGTCCCTTTGCTGGACTCCCAGAGTGCTCTAGACATACTCCATCTCACCATTCCTCTCTAATCTTGAAGCAACCAGTTTATACCTCACTCTTTCCCATCAGACATGGGCTGGGCAGTGAAATAGCCATCTGCCACCTATGACAATGGTTCTACCATCCTATGGCTGGTCTAGATGCTCATATGCTGTTAAGTGTAAAAATGAAACAGCTCAGATCTCAGCAACACAGTACAAATGTAAAATACTTTCATTTCTTATGCTGGTGTCATGTTTAAGTGATAGTATTTTAGACGCACTGCATTAATGAAGTATTGTATAAGGTGATATTTTATTTGTGCTGAAATGTGATTTTATTTGTATGTTAATAAATAAAGTTGCCTAGGGATCAGAGGTAAAAGCAAGCCATTTAGCAGAAGTCTGGGGGTGGTGGCACATGCCCTTAATCCGATCACATGGCAGGCAGAGTCTCTGTGGTCAAGGACACAGCCAAGTGGTGACCTGAACCTTTAATCCCAGTACCAATCATAGAGACCTGGAGGTCTGTATAGACAGGCAGTGATGAGGAAATCATGTGGTTGGGTTTAGAGCCAATGAGAAGTGTAGCATGAATCTTAAAAGTTCTTATTAATAAAATCAAACCCAGAGCCAGGTATTGGGGTGAACACTGGAAGGTCAGAGAGACAGAATAAGCCACAGCTATCTCACCTCGCCGGATCCTCAGCTGGTCTTGTTTCCTCAGACTGGAGGCCTCTGAGTCTTCATCCAAAATGGGTCTCAGCTGAACTGCTGCTAGAAGCCTGAATGCTTAACCAGGCCAAATGCTTCTCCAGGGCAAATGCCTCTCCAGGGCAAATTCCTCTCCAGGGCAAATGCCTCTCCAGGGCAAATGCCTCTCCAGGGCAGATGCCTCTAGTTTCTGGTCCTCACACCTTATATACCTTTCTGCTTTCTACCACCACTCCCTGGGATTGAAGGCTTGCTTTCTGGGATTAAAGGCGTTGGTCACCATGCTTGGGTGTATCCTTGAACACATGGATTTCTGCCTCT